>REGO01000066.1:1588576-1615985 GCA_010120015.1 Rhombomys opimus
TTCTCAATGCTTCTTGTGATGAAGAGTGTGCTAGACTAGCATCCCCTTTAATCTCACGTGGAAAGCTTAAAAAGATGCGAAGAAGACACAGCACCTCTGGGACAGATTCTCAGACACTGGTACTTAAATGCTCCTCAAAAGATCTTAAATGAAAAGTTGAAAATAAGGCTCCAAACACAGAAATAAGAAAACAGACCATACAGAAATATATGAATTTCCACATTTATAAACACAGGATTTTTTTTTTTTTTTCCAGCAGGGTATTCATTCCTTCTTAACCAAATTTCTGAGAGCTTTTCCACACCAATTGACTTCAACTTCTGTCTTGGAAAGTTGACTTAGAACTCTTCATCTGGCTTGATTATTTTTTTTTTCTTTATTTTTTTTTTGGTTGCTGTTGTTGTTGTTTGGCATGTGCGGTTGGTTGAAAAACTGCCTAGGGGCTGGAGAGATGGCTCAGAGGTTAGAAACCATGGCTGCTCTTCCGAAGTCCTGACTTCAATTCCCAGCAACCTCATGGTGACGCATAACCATCTAGAATGAGATCTGGTGCCCTCTTCTGGTGTGCAGATGTACATGCAGGCAGAACACTGTATATATATAATAAATTAATTAATTTAAATAAATAAATAAAGAAGAAAAGCTGCCCAGAATAGGGTGAAAGACAACCACAATTAAACCAGCTTTGGTGTCGGCAGTGGCTTTTTACATCAAGGAGGTTTTTATATAAAAGAGTGAAAAGAAAAGGGGGCTAAAAATAGATCTCAGAAGTAGTTAAAAGCATATATGCACACTGTGTGTAATAATATACTATATATTCTATAGTACGGAATACTATATTGTATGTTATGACAATAATGTTGTAATATATATTACATTTATACTATATGCAGTGTGTATGTGTGTATATATATTATATTTTACAATATATATAGCATGTGTATCTATATAACATATGCAATATGCATGCACACATATACATATACATACTATACATAGTATATATGTATTGATGTTCCTGGGGATTGAACCCAGAGACTTATGCATTTAAGGAAGCACTCAATCATTGAACTACCTGTCTGTAGCAGAGTACGTAGCACTTTCAGTAGCAACTACATTAAAACTTAACTTGCAATAAAGATGGTTATCTTGAGTAATTCTCAGTCTCTAAAGAACTGAGCCAGTGGCCAAACGAACCCAGAGACCTGCCCACCTCTGCATACAGAGTGCTCCACCATGCTCAGCTCTATTGAGGTTTCTTTTCTTTTCTTTTTTAAGGATTTATTTATTTATAGAATGTTCTGCCTGCATGCCAGAACAGGGCACCAGATCTCATTATAGATGGTTGGGAGCCACCATATGGTTGCCAGGAATTGAACTCAGGACCGTTTTGAAGAGCAGCCAGTGCTCTTAACCTCCGAGCCATCTCTCCAGCCCTTCTGGTTTCTTAACACGACTAAGTGTTCATTCTACTCTGTCAATTACATTTTTGCAAAACACCTCAGCTTGTAGCTGCAAACTGTATTATATAAAGATGCACAAGTGATCTGTGGCAAACCTATTTTATTTATATCTTTTCTTAGTGTATCTGGTAGCCCATGGTATCTGAGTATTTTAGAAGCAAATTCTCCTTTTTATTCATAGGTTGATCTTAGAGGTGATGAGAAAATAACCAATCCTGGCTTCTTTAATTGTTTTCTGTCCTTTCTACACTTCATGTATAGTCTCTTCTCTATCTCACTGTTTCAAAATATTTAGTTTTTATTATTTGTAGTTATGTGGATGTCTGCTCATGGAGTCAGGTCCCCTGTCTTAGGGTTTTATTGCTGTAAAGAGACACCACGTCCATGGGAAGCCTTATAAGGAAAACATTTAATTGGAGCTGGCTTAAGTTTGAGGTTTAGTCCAGCACCATCACGAGGAGAAGCACGGCAGCACGCAGACAGACATGTCGCAGCAGGAGCTGAGTTTCTACGTCTTTATTCTCAGGAGACCGAGCTTGAGCTTCTGAGACCTCAAAGCCTGCCCTCCCACAGTGCGGTCTTGGTCTTCCTCCAAGACCACAGCTACTGCAACAAGGCCACACCTCCTAACACTGCGACACCCCTGAGCCAAGCATTCACACACAGGGGTCTACAGGGTCAATCCTATTCATACTACCACATCCCCAGAGCCAGAGTTACAGGCTTTGTAAATCATCTGATGTGGATCCCGGAAGCTGAACTCGTCCACTGGAAGAGCAGTATCTCTCAACTGCTGGTGTACTTCTAAAAAACTCTTATTTACATTTCTTTTCTCTTTTTCTCTCTACCCCACCCCAATCCTGTAAACGACCCGCGTAACCGTCTCGCCAGCAAGAAGGCACACGGACGACAGGATCCTTCTGCAGCAGGCTTTATTACACGCAATGTAAGGAGGAAGCCCCCAAGCCCCAAGATGGCGCTGCTTAAATAAGCCCCGACCGACCGCACTTATGTGACGTGGAGTGACGTGTCATACCCTGATTGACTGCTTACTCGTACCCGTCTGACGGCCCGGGGTGGGGCAGTGGCTTGGCGCGCTTTTGCAACTGCACATGTGCTCTCAGAGGCTGTCACCAGTACAGAGACTGGATGCCGGCGCCATCTTGTAATGGCGTCTGAACCTCGGCTCTCTACACAATCCCTTCAACATCCCAACATCAGGTAGCAGAGAAAAAGGGCTAGTGGGAAAGAGGATGTAGTTCTCTTTCTTAGCTGCTTCCTGCTGGTCAGGGTCATCAGGTTCCTTGGAGCCAGTCCAATCCTCATTTCAGGAGATCTCCAACTTCTTGTTTCAGAACAGCAACTAGGAGCAGCAACGGGGAAGCAGAAGCACCTTGTTCTTTTTGCACTGCACTCTTTGGGCTCTGGCATTTATTCCCTCTCCAGAGTCCTCAGATTTATACTATCTGCTGCTGGCAAAGACCTTCTCTCACAGCCTGGAGGAAGCAAAGAGTGCTGCTGTGGACCCTCTGAATCAGTCCTACATTCCCACACCCTGGACCAAAACAAAAACTATTTATATCTACAACACTAAGCCAATGAACTATCTCTCCAGCCCTGCTGCTCCAACTCTTAGTCAACGTGGTTGATAAAAATGTAACTGGCAAACTTTTTGGGACAGACTGAATAAATTCTACAGTAGAAAAGAAGTGTCAATGGAACATTTCCTGCAGAAAGTTAAATTCTCTAGGGTTTGTTTTGTTCTTTCTCTGTTTCTGTCATGGAAACTTTTTCCTTCTGAGTATCATTTATGTAGTCTAGTTGTTTCAGGTACTTGGATCATGTCATGGAACCAAGCAGATAAAAACCAGAATGTAAGAAACCTTGCCCTGTGGATGGGGAAAGCATGCCCACAGAACAAGACAGTTTTCAAAGTGAATTAATTCAGCTGCAGCAGAAACTCATGTGCTGATGGAATGACCAATCTTCCCTGTGTTAGTTGCTTGTCTTGTTGCTGTGGAAACACCTGACAACAAACAACTTCTAAGAAGAGGGGTTCATTTCTGTAGTGTTCTACTTTAAAACTCTACTTTATTTAGGGTGTCTAGACCTCAACCTTCCTTCCAAACTCCCAACCCTATGTAGCAGAGAGATCATTAGTGGGGAGAGAGGGCCCCTTTACTTTTCCTGGCTGTTTAGGGTCAATGCATTCTTTTAGGGCTCTATACTAATCGACCGTCAACTGTAGATCAGCCAGCAGTATCCTCCAAGATGCTGCACCCTGAAGCACTGCTCTGCGCCTGTCTCCTCCAAACCATCACACCATCCTCTCTCTTGGGTCTCTCCAAACTGCTACTCACTGCAGGCCAACATTGCATGTCACAACGCCACTTCTCTTTCTCAGCTCTCAATTTATACCCTCTAGTCCTAGACCATGCCCCTCTTGGTGCCACACATGGAAGGCTGTTACCAGCTGGCAAAAGCCATGCCCGGCAGAAGACAATTAACAGGTGTGGACAAACTACAGCCCAACTAAAATCCCACACTTGGGATTAAAATAAAAGCGTATTTACATAACATAACTGAGTGGACAAAGAACCCAAAACTTCCATTAGACATTTCTGCAGACAGTTTTAAAGAACACAATCCTTTATAGCCAGGAGGGTAGAGTGGCAAGAACCAGCAACAGCTAGCCTCATTGAACTGTCAGGAAGAGGGGAGAGTGGGACCAACCTATTAAACCTCAAGGCTGGACTTCAATCCCTCAATTCCTTCCCCAAAGTGCTACCATCTTTCCAAACAGCACCACCAGCGAGGGACCAATTGTTCAAGCAAACACTCTGTCTCAGTTTCTTTTCCTGTTGCTGCAATAAAAGACTCTGACAAAAGCAATGTACAGGAGAAAAAGATTGCAGTATCTGGTTTCACCAACATCATAATCAGGAGGCAGAGAGTGATGAGTACACACAGTAGCTCAGTTTCCTCTGTCTACTTACACAGTCCAGGATCTTAGCCAGGGAATGGTGTAACCCACTGTGGCTTAGTCTTCCTATCTCAGTCAAGACAATCACCCACAGATATGAACACAGGCCAGTCTGCCAGGTGACTTTATATTCTGTTGAAAATTAACACCAGTCAGCATCGGCCCCAGGCCAAGTCTCTGGAAAGAAGGACAGGGATGTCTCCCTCTACACAGCCTCAGTCTATCACCTCTGACTTTTACACCATGCAAATAACATCATTCATATTTGGTTAAATATTTAACAGGTGTAATAACTTTAATTTCTTAGATAATTTCAAAATGTTCCTAGATAGTGGTAACAATGAATCACATTAACTATGTATGTATAAACAAAATGCTTTTCATTATATAGTTAGAGCAGCCTTATGACTTAAGCCAGGAAGAGCGCTTTATTGGTCTGTCTGAATGTCTTAAGGAACAGTTGCTAGATGAACAAGAAGAGGAAAAGCATGGGCTGCAACAAGAAAACCCTACCTCCAAGTCTTTATGTTCTACTTAGTCCCACTAGGTGTTGAGGCCTTCCTCTGTGTTTTCGATTTTATTAGAGAAATACTATATAGTTAAATCCTACACTGTTTAGTACAGAAAGCAGCAAATAAGGAGGATATGAATAGCTAGGAAAGTATAGAAGCAAAACCAAAGACCAGGAGAAACTTTCCATCAAGTGTAAAAAATTCTAAAGTTCTTATTCTGTACATACTAAGTAATTGAGAATAGTTCCTGTCTTTGAAGAACTTTCTTAGGATGTACATAGGTAGGTGCTTACAAGAGTGGGTCAGAGAATGTTACAAGAGAAAGCTACATGGCACATAAGGATAGGCTTAGAAGAACCGGAGAATTTTAGTTTGATGTCCAAAGTGCTCTAGCCTCCATTTCTTGTCAGCCACTCGACGTACCAGTAATCTCGTGAAAATAGGGACAAAAATAGCTTTTGCTATAATTCTTACACATCGCCCTAATTTTCGTGTTTCTATCATAGAGGCCACACACCTGTATTAACGTAACAGGAAATTCAGACTCGGCTGTACCCATCCCAGAGACTTGTGCAAGCCTGAAGCAGTTCTCAGGGATTGCCTTTCCTTCCTTATGGCGTGTGATCCAAAGTTCCGCCTCACTGGTTTTGTGAGACTACTTACAGCTAAGAGACTATACCAGGATCAAACTTAAGGAGCTTTTATTCCGTTTTGCAAAAGTGAGACTGGTGGCGCGGACATCCGGAAGGACTAGAGCATCGCGCACATCTGACTCGAGTAGGGTCTGAGCCTGGCAGGCTCTACGAGGCGGGAGAGAGGTTGGAAACCTTCGGCTTCCGCCAGCCCAAACAACCACGCACCGGAGCAGAAGGGTCTCAGAGCCCAGGTACTCCCAGGCCGTGGGTGGCCTCCGCGCGTTCCCCGGGAGAGCGCGCCGGCGTGACGTCACCACAGCGCGACGCCGCCGGCGCGTGCGCTGCTCCGTCGGACGCGGCGAAGGCGGAGCTTCCCGTGCTGTGGAGGTGAGCGCGCCTTCTGCCCCGGCTCTGCGGGCTATTTTTCTGCCGTGGGTCCAGGGAAGTGAGGCGTGGAGACTCGTCCCGACGAGGCGCCTTCCTCGTGGGCTTCCGGGCGGAGACTCAGCCATGCCGAACTCGAGGCCCAGGCCCCGCCGGGGCGCCGGGGGCGGCGCAGGTGCGGCCGGCCGGGAGCGGCTGGTGGCGCGGTCCATGCAGAGCGCCGAGCACTGTCTGGGCGCCCAGGACTTCGGCACGGCCTACGCTCATTACCTCCTAGCGCTCAGCCTGGCGCCAGAGCTCAAAGACGACGTGAAGGTGAGGCCTTCCTTCTCAGTGGCTGGCACATCCTGCCATCTCAGCAGCGACAACGACGAGGTGGCGTGTGTGTCTGTGAGAGAGAGAGACAAGACAGGGAGACAGAGATAGAATTGAGACTCTTTAAGCATCTCCTACTGTGGAAGTCGATTCCTATTGGGCCCTCCTGCAGCCTATCTCAATACAGCCAGGTTTTAGTAACAGAAGTCAAAAGTTGTCACAGGTCTGTTTCAAATTTCCAGAGGCTCTTTAAATGCGAAGGAGAGGGGGTAGTTCTTTCTCTCCTACAGTGTCTAAGTTTGCCTTGGAGGCTTCGCATTATTCCGTGTTTCGAAGCACGGCCTGTCCTGTGTCCACTAGATGTCAGTAGCATCTTGTAATTCATAGAAATTTTAGGACCTGTTAGTTTACCTCAGAATATGAACGTATCCTGCGAAGCTTGCTCTTCTGTGCAGACACCAGTAGAATAACGGGCCAACACGGTTCTTTGCTCAGTCCTAGCTGCTACTTATGTGAATGGAAAGATAAATAGTGGGTGTTGAAAAAAAAATATAAAAGCCAGGCGCAGTGGTGCACACCTGTGATCCTCCTGGCACTTGGGGAGGCAGAAGCAGGTGGAGCTCTGTGAGTTTGAGGGTAGCCTGGTCTACAAAGTGAGTCCAGTACAGCCAAAGCTACACAGAAACCCTGCCTTCAAAAAAAAAAAAAAAAAAAACAAACAAAAAAAGACCAATACAAAACAAAAAGCCTTTAAAAATCAAAAAAAAAAAAAAAAAAAAAAAAGAAGAAGAAGAAAATACATATAAAATTTGTCTGTGAGTGTAGAGTCCTTGTGTTGGTAAAGTTCTTATCGAGGAAAGACATAAGCCACATCTGCCCTTCCTGCTAAGATCCCAACAACAAAGTAGGTCTGTAGGGGAGCTAATCAGTTCATTGGGCTTACCTAAAGAGATGGGGTTACTTACAGGAGTGTGGGTGCTCCACCTACAGAAGGCTGCACTGGAGAGCCTTTACCCAGCAGGTACGGTGGCTTTCATAGCTGCACAGATGGACTGACCCTCCCAGCCACCTCCCACTGTCTTCCCTGGCTTGTATACACTAGACCAGAGGTTTTCAACCTGCGGTCACTTATCCTGCACATTAAATATTTGTGATTCGTAACACTAACAAAATTGCCATTATGAGATAGCAGTGAAAATAATTTATAGTTGGGGATCACCACAACATGAGGAACTATTAAAAGGGTCACAGCATTAGGAAGGTTGAGAACCACTCTACCTGAGGCTATGCAGTTAGGGCAGTGTTGCATGTAACAGGTGGTATGAACAGTAGAATATTCAGATGAGGGTCTCATGACCCAGCCTGCCTTCTGTGAGGGATTTAAACGGTAAACAAGTCCATCTGGTATGCTCTTTTGCAAGTGGCACAGCTAAATTCCCCTCCAAGATGGCGTTTGTCTGGCTGGCTTGGAGGATAGGCCTGAACAACAGCTAGCCATAAAATGGCCCTGAGATTGATGCTTTGTGTTCCACTTCAAGCACAGAAAAAAAAATTAATATGTAAAAATTGCCTATATGACTGGAGATTTAGGAATTGTGTCTAACATTCACAAGGCCTAAATCTTTTGTAGCAGCACACACCTTTAATCCCAGTGCTTGAAAGGTAGAGGCAAGGAGGATCAGAAGTTCTAGTTATCCTCAGCTATGAGTTTGAGGTTAGCTTCGTTTTTTGTTTTGTTTTGTTTTGTTTTTTTGTTTTTTGTTTTTGTTTTTTTTTTTTTTTAGTAAAAGCGAACTGGTAATGACCAACATTCAGTAGGACTTAGTAACTGGTTTGGTTTTATATGAAACAAAGTTGGTATTTCTTTGCAAAAGCCTCAAACTTGTGTTTGTTTTCCAGATACTCTCTGTTACCCATACCCATACTTCAGTCACATTAAACCATATAACTTGTTTTAAAAAATTTAAATATGTAAAATATATTTGCCTGTATGTATATGCACCACATGTGTGTAGATATCTAAGGAGACCAGAAGGCAGCATTGAATTTTCTAGGACTAGACTTAGAGCCAGTCGTGAGCTGCTATCTGAGTGCTGGAAACGGAGCCTGGGTCCACTGCAACAGCAGCAAGACCTGTTACCTGCTGAGCTGTCTCTTTAGCCCCTTAGTTATATTTATTTGCTTATTTTTATTGTTACTAGGGACCAAACCCAGGGCTGTAGGCATCCCAGGAAAGTACTCAACCACGGAGCAATGTTTTTAGCTCCCAATCTACTAACCTGTGGAACTCTTGAACTAGCTGTGTCATATCTAGATACCTATCATATTATAATAGGATCTCCTTCATTGTTCTTGCTTTTCTAGTAGACTGTTGTAATTCAGTTTCTGGTATTAACTCTTATGTGTAAAATTTGTTGACTTGAAAAGTGGAATGTGTAAGCCTGTCTTCTTTCCTTAGTTCAGTGTCATGGGTAATGGCCAGAGAGAGATGAGACTGGAGCTAGGTTGGCAGTGAGGTGGTGGTTGTTGCGCTCCACCAGCTGGCTGTAAGGGTCAGGTTAGGCTGTCATACTATCCATTGTCAGGAAGTGACAGATTTAAGTGTAATGAAGTGAGATATGCTTTTTGACAAAAAGTGGGGGAATGCAGCACACGTCTGTCTGCTCCTCCAGATAGGGAGCCCATGACAGGCCAAAACATGTATACTACCGAAGGCCACCTTGATGAGCCAGTGAGTTTTATTGTAGTTACTTCAGAAACAGAAATGACTTCAAGACAGCTAGATTGTCAGTGCCCACCCAGCACGGGTGGCAGCTCGCAAAAGCTGAGAATCTGGAGCACACTGCACAGTCTGCAGGCAGCTCAACAGGTTGGAGAGTGTTCTTTCCAAGTGATTCAGTTGCTTTAAACTTCTAGGTGGCCAGTCTGATCTTGCAGGTTTGCTTGTCTGAGTGTAATTCTGTCTTGTTAATGCTTCAGAGGGAGGGGCCTAGTGACTGTGGTGGGTTTGAGGGATTTCTTGAAGGTGAGTTGTTTACCCTCTGTTTTAAGGAGCTTTCCTACGAGGTGCAATGTTTCTTTCAGGGGACCTGTTAGAGCTGTGCGTAGCGGCTTTGAAGTTTGAGATTGAGTACTCCTTACTGTTAGAGCTGTGCGTAGCAGCTTTGAAGTTTGAGATTGAGTACTCTATGTCCTGTGAAGGGAAAGCGGTGAGGCAGCGGGGAACATTCTGAACTCTTAAAGCTTGTTACGTTTCTGTCTACAACATTCTGTGAGAATAGGAGCAAAATTTATGTTCCTCACTGAGCTTTAGTCCAGTTTTCTTTGCACATTGATTGATAAGATGACTGGACATCCAGTGGCTGGCCAGTGGAGATAGAGTCTGAGGACCAGAAAACAAGGGTCTTAATTAGGCACATACATGTTGCATCATTAACACATAGGTGATAGTGCATTAGAGATGAATAAGAGGGCCAAGGACAAAAATAAAACAAAACTAAACAACAACAAAAACAGAGGTAGGAGAGGAGCAGCTAGGAGTAGATGTTTACAGAAAGACCATACTGCCCAAATCTACATCTTACTACCTTTTGTATGGCTTATTTGCTGGCTTAGTTCCTGTTCCATTGCTGTGAAGAATCATCATGACCAAGGCAACTATAAGATTAACATGTAATTGTAGGCTTGCTTGCGGTTTCAAAGGTTTAGTTCATTATCATCATGGTGGGGAGTGTGGTGGCGTAGGTAGTGCTAGAGCAGTGACTTAGAGCTGCATCCTGATGCGCAGGAAGGGAGGGAGGGAGGGGTGGTGGTGGTAAGAAAGACAGAGACAGGCAGACACTGTACCTAGCTTGGGCTTTTGAAAGCTCAAAGCCCACCCCAGTGACATACTTCCTCCAAAAAGGCCACATCTTCTAATCCTTTTACTTTTTAGATGATGCCACTCCCTGGTGACTAAGCATGCAAATGTACGAGCCTGTGGGGCCATTCTTACCCAGACCACTGCATTTGGCAAATTGTACTTACTAAACATTAACAATTCCAAGTCATCACTCCATTCATAGTTGCAGTTCAGGTGTTGGAATCATCAGTTAGGGTTATATAGTCTTCATTCTTGTTTACTAATTTGTACTTCTTTTTCCTTTTGTTTGTAAAGGAAACTTTTCAGTATACACTTTTCAAGTGGGCTGAAGAGCTTGATGCACTCAGTCGAGTACAAGACTTACTTGGTTGCTATGAGCAGGCTTTGGAACTATTTCCTGATGATGAAGTGATTTGCAATAGTATGGGAGAGCATCTCTTCAGGTTTGTAGTGACTTCACTATTAAAAGGTTTGTTGTTTATCAGTCCAAAGCGAGTATAAATTATGAATGAACTTACTTTGTTTGGTTTTGAGATGGAGTCTGACCACCAGCTCAGTCTGGTCTGGAGCTTATGTGCTTACATGATGTTTCAGTCGGAGACTACACCTATCTACCACTCTGCCTGAGGATAAAATAATTTGAATAGGGAACGTTTAATGTGAATAATTAACTCTAACAGGATTGGAGAAATGAGTGATTAGCTATTGATAAGGAGAACGCAAAAGAATATAGGCATAATGTGTAAATGTGGTATGTAGTCTGGCAGTTTTAAAATTAGATTTATTTTGTATGTGCACATGTGTATGGGTACGCGTGTGCGTTTGTACTGTGTGTGGGTATATATGCCATGATAAGCATGTGAATGTCAGACAGACTTGGTTTTTTTTTCCTTCCAAGAAGTAGGATTGAACTAAGGTTTCCAAGCTTTGTGGCAAGAACCCTTACCTACTGGGCTACCTTGCCAGTCTATAGCAATTTTATAATCAAGGGAGGGTTTTCCTTACTGGACTCAGATCCAGTCCTTGTTTGAAAAGGCTTAACTGTGGTTTACAGGATGCCAGAGAAGTCACAAGGAAGCCTTCCCAGAAAACTGGTGAATCTGTTCTTTGGAACAAGCTAGAAAACTCCTAATGGGGAACTATAAAATTTGGAGCATACTGTTAATGAAACCTCCACTAGGGCAGTTAGCTGCCGATTATTGGATGCTGCTGGTGCCATGCACTTGGATGCTGTTGCCTCCCCTGCACATAGAGAACGTGGTACTGGTTAAGCCCTGAGTATAGTGGAGCTAGAAAGCAAAACTAGCAAAAGGAAGGGGAACACTGGCCAAGTTGGAAAGAATCCAAGAGCATTCCTCCAGGCCCTCTGTGAAGTCACAGTGTACATTTCCCGCCTTCGTGGTGTGTCATGTCTGCAGTCTGGGAAGCTCCTTTGACGCCTAGTGCATATGGTTTCTCTTGGAGGTTGTATGCTCAGGTACCCCCTCCATGCGGTGCATCCCCACACAGAGTGAAGCCACAGCTACGTAATCACACTGTTTATGGAATAAACATTGAGGCACACCGAATCAGCCAGCATCAGTTAGAAGGTCGTGGAAGCCTTCATCACCCTAAGTACCCACATGCCAGTCAAAGGTCAACCTTTAAAGTAGCCTTCTCAAGGGATAATAGTCATGCCTGCCGTGTGAATGCTTTGTGCTTACCAGCACAAGCTGTAAATGTGTGCAAGAAATTACAGGAACTATAAAAGGTTAGCATTGCTTTTGAGTTAGAAAGTTTTAAAGTAATGGAAAAGAGCATGGGTCTGCCAAATTGGCAAGTTGCACTTTCAAATTTAAGGACTTTAATAAATTGATTCTCATTTTATATATTCCATGCATTGTTGTCTTCTCTCAAATCATTAATGTTACTAGTAATGAAGTACAAAGTGCCTAAGTGACCACAGAATTTCCCCTAAATCTATCTAGAGTCTGTTAGGTATTGATAATCAACCTAGTAGTTTTGTCTCCTACTCCCAAAGGCCCTTACTTGGCTCAGAGGACTGCAGTGACAGGCGTCTGGAGAAGGGAGTATATACAGTTCTACAGTTGTGACAAAGTAAATTAACTGAGCAGTAGTCTTCCTTGTTACACACTTTGGGTTAGCATGGTGAGGCTTGTTCACATTAAAACCCTGAATTTTCTACTGTGATATGTGCTGTGCAGTTCCAGCATATAAACAAGATAGCTCTACCTTCAGGGTAACAAAGAAATAACATACCTTACATATTTTAATTTTAAACTAAAACACGAGTACCTACAGTTTAATATAGCACTACCCTTTTGTTGGTTCATTTGTTGTAACCATGCCCAGAATGAGTAGTTTAAGTTTCTTTAGAATGGGTGGTGGCTAACGGTGAGAGTGTTGTATTTGTCATTAATATTTACTATTGATATATTTTTTAGTAAGGCTGTGGTAAATCCTAAACCAGCTGTATACCCAAAGCACCACACAGAGACTGGGATTTATTTAATTAACCTAGATCACAATGCTGGGCAATAGTTGTTCCATCCTAAGCTTCCAAGCCCACGTAGCTGCCTACCATTCAAATTTTCCACATTATACTTGCTTTTAGTGATATCTTAGGTCCAGTCCATCTCTCCACGTCCTTCCAAGATTTCGCTCCAAGCCTCTGCTCTCCCAGCCTCTGCTCCTCCTCTTCTCCTCCTCCTTTGCCTCCCACTCCTTCCTGTCTTCTTCCTTCCTCTCCTCCCACGCTGAACAAGGATGCCCACCCTATCCTCTCCATTGCTCAACATTGTGGCTGGTTGTTTTAATTGACAAATTGGAGAACAAATGGTGGCATGTTTACACAAAGCTGAGACAGGTGATGCTTAGAATAAATATCATAATGCAATGTCCGGGTTGAAACCAGATAGTGGGGGAGAGAAGTCAGCATTTCAGTGAACAAGGGTAAGGTATATACTTTCCAAAAGAACATTATACCAACAGTGAGAGTGAGAAGAATTCTGCTTGTTCTGCTCTGTGGAATGTTTGAGTCGTAAATTACTGATTTATGACAACTGTGTATAGAACTTGATATTAGTAGAATCCTATGTCTCTGGTCAGGGAGTGAACAAAGTGTGGACCAGTTTGAAAGCTGCTGAAGTCCGATGCTATGTGAGATACATAATAGTCGTGGGCAGTGTGGTCAACCTACAATTAACTATTTTAAACTGTGACGGAGTTTTTTGAGAAAGCACTGCTCAGATGACTTTATTTTCCCTTTGTCTTTTTTTTTTTTTTTTTTTTTTTTTTTTTTTTTGTCTGCTGATAGTCAATTCAGTACAAGTCAATGCCTTGGACACCCCAGCTCCCACCCCCTAAGACATCTGAGATGCATAGGTAGATCTTCAGAAAAGAATTCTGGAGACTGCCATCCTTACAGAAGGAGAAGGTTTTGCAAAGGAAGTAGACTTCTTGGGATCTGGGTAGTGATCAAGGATTCTCAGGTGGGGTTAGTGTGTGAACAGAGAGGCACTGTAACTGGTCACATAGAATGGAGCATATTCTGTCTTTTCCCCCATCTAGAATGGGCTTTCGAGATGAGGCAGCTGGGTATTTTCATAAAGCAGTGAAGCTAAACCCTGATTTCAATGATGCAAAGGAGAACTTTTATCGTGTTGCAAACTGGTTGGTGGAACGCTGGCACTTCATCATGCTTAATGATACCAAGAGGAATAGGATTTATAATGCAGCAATCCAGAAGGCAGTGTGCCTGGGGTCCAAAAGTGTTTTGGATATTGGCGCAGGAACTGGAATACTGAGGTTTGTTGTAATTATAATTTTTTAATTATATTTACATGTGTAATGGTATAAATTAAACAGGTTCGTTAGCTATCAAAATTGTAGCATTTGTTTGTAAAAGTAGTAATTGTTTCTCATAATATTGTTAGGGTTTTTTTTTTTTTTCTGTTGTTTTCTTTTTTTGTTTGTTTTGTTTTTTCAAGACAGGGTTTCTCTGTTTAGCCTTGGCTGTCCTCAACTTGCTTTGTAGGCCAGGCTGGCCTCAAACTCACAGAGATCAGCCTGCCTCTGCCTCCCTGAGTGCTGGGATTACAGGCGTGTGCCACTGTGCCTGGCTATTGTTAGGGTTATCGATGAAACTATTAGTGCTGTACTTTTCACTATGATTTTACTTATCAAAACTTCAAGAAGACTAAGAAAAACTTAGGATTATTGAAATGCTGAATAATGATTTTAGAATATTTTTTATATTAACAGTCTGGTGGAATCTAGAAAGCCTATTAAGCAAACTCATTGCCAGTTGTGTCTTAATTGTGTGTATGCTGAGGTGGATGTAGTGGCACGAGCCTTTCATCCCAGCAGTTGGGAGGCAGAGGCAGGTGGATCTCTGAGTTTGAGGCTAGTCTGGTCCATATAGTGAGTTCTAGGACACCAATGCTATGTAGAGAGACTATCTCAAAAAACAAAAAGCAAAGCAAAATAAAAATATGTGATGCCATTATTTATTGAATGATTTGTTTTTAAAGAAGTGTACAATTTCATTCTTTTTATTTATTATTATTGTTGCTGAGATAGAGGTTCTTGGTGTAGCCCTTGGCACTTGTTATGTAGACTAAGCTGTCCAGGATCTCACAGAGATCCACCTGCTTCTGCCTCCCACATGCTGGGATTAAAAGCATACACACCGTACTTGGCCTTATCTTAATTTTTAATTAGCTTATTATTGCTCTGTGTGTTTGTGTGTGTATGTGTGTGTACTTGTGTGTACATGCGCATGCAAGCCTGTTCACCACAGTATGCATGTAGAAGTCAGGTTAATTCTCAGGAGTTAGTTTTCTTCTTCCACTGTAGGTTTCAAGGAATTGAACTTAGGGTATTAGACTTACATAGCAAATGCTTTTACCCATTGAGCCGTCTTGCTAGCCCTAAGTTATTTTTTTTTTAAGCGGAACAAATAATGGTTATATTAAAGAATGGAAGAAAGATCCAGATAAGATAAAAATGTTTGAGGCATCATAAGTTTATTAAAATTGTAAAAAGATATAATGGATTTTTTTTTCTTTTGTAGCATGTTTGCTAAAAAAGCGGGTGCACACTCAGTATATGCCTGTGAATTATCCAAGACCATGTATGAACTTGCCTGTGATGTAGTGGCTGCAAACAAGATGGAAACTGGGATAAAGCTCCTACATATGAAGTCACTTGATATAGAAATTCCAAAACACATTCCTGAAAGGTGTGTTTATAATTCACCAAAATCATTAAGATACCTTTCCATCTTCTTCTGTTAAACAAAACTATTAATAACATCCTTCTTTTGTGGAGATGCGAATGTCAACTTGTTTAATAAAATGCAGGTTTTTATAATAACATGCGCTATTTAAACAGTACGAAAGAAATCAAGAAAAATTGGTAGTAACAAATTCTTCTTTAGCATGTCACTTGAATACATACATTTTTGTATGTGTGTGGTTTTTCGAGACAGAGTTTCTGTGTAGCTCTGGCTGTCCTGGAACTCGCTTTGTAAGCCAGGCTGGTCTCTAACTCAAGGAGATCTTCCTGTTTCTGCCTCTGCCTCCTGAGTGCTGGGACTAAAGGCATGTACCACCGTGCCCAGTTCAACTCACACACTAAACTCAGCACACCAACTTCCTGTAGATGAACAGCATTATGTAACTGTTTAACATGTGAACACTTCACCCTCAGCAGATGTCATGGTTTTTCTTTTTTTCTTTTTGATGTCCTGGTTTTTGTTACTATCCTTAATTAAAATGACTGGAAGTGCAGTTGATACAGTGCTTTGTCTTGTGTCCTCCAAATGCTGTACACACCATCTTAGAGGCCTGTGTTTGTAGCTGCAGTTTTGCTGTGGTCGGGAGAGCGGTGGGTATTCTATCATTTAAAGGACTTTCCCTGCTTTCTTAATGCAACATTTGTGTATAACTCTGCCTATTCCGTCTTCTGACTTACTTAAATGTTGTTGATATGTAAAGAGTTTTTTTTGGTGTCCTATTGGTATTTGAACTCTGATTTTTAAGTCTTCTTCCAGTTTTAATAATATGTGTATGGAATTACACTTCAGTGGTCTTAGTGAGGAAGTTTATCAGACCTTAATGCAGGTATATACTTATTTTATAAAAAAAAAAAACAAAACCATTGTCCTAATTTGTATTAGTGTACATGGTTACAATAACAAAATCTTAAAGATAGAATTTAAACCATGGGCACATAGTTTTTCAGACAAGAGTTCTCCTGGCTGCGGTTGGCTATTTGAGCTTTGTGTCCCCATGTAACCTTCCTCTATGTGTGAGTGATTATTCTCTCAGTAGGACACTGGTCCTGTTGGATTAGGACTTCATGTTGGTGACCTCATTTAACCTTAATTACTTCCTATAGGCTTTTCAAGTTTTGTGGAGTGGCATGAATCAGAGATTATTTAAGTTTATATTTTTCTTATATACTACTTTTGAAGCAGGTGAAATAAGTTTCAATTTAGACTCTCATTTGTTCGCTTTGACCATAAACAAATTCTGGACTAAGTTGTAAGACTTGATGAAACAACTTTTCATATTCTAGGTATGTGCAGTCATTAAGTACTGAATGTTTTCTGTCTTTAGGTATAATTGGGTTTATGTATTATGGAAGAAACTCAAGTCCCATTCCTACCCTTACGATAGCTACAATCTAGAAATGAGCATAAGGAAAATTTATGAATTTTTTTATGTCTTTGTACTACAAAGTGAATGGTGTTGACAGTGAAAGCTGAAGGAATTCAGAGAAGGAAAAAAGTTGAACGTCTGAGTTTTCTAGAAAGAAAGAATGAATAAAAGTGTAACTCTGGAGTAGGATTTTGTGAAGACCAGAGAAGTGGTAAGAGCTGCAGATATGTACAGTATAGAAGGCAGAGAGGACTTTTGAGAGAGAAGGTTCTTGACAGCATTAAAGGTTATTTGCATATCAAAAATTGCAAGCTGGCCCAGTGAATAAAGACATTTGTTGCCAAACATGTTGACCTGAGTTCAATCCCTTGAACCCCTTAAAGTAGGAGAGACGTTTTTCTGATATCGTATGTGTGCTGTGGCATGCTTGTACCCACATAAATAGTGTGTACAGGTATTCATACACAAAACAAATAATTAGTTTTTAAAGACAACTGAAAAAGAAGGTTTATGCCAGATGGTGCTGGTGCATGCCTTTAATCCCAGCACTCCAGAGGCAGAGGCAGAGGCAGAGGCAGAGGCAGATGCAGATGTAGATGTAGCTCTGTGAGTTGGAGGCCAGCCTGGTTTACACAGCTAGTTCCAGGGATACACAGAGAAATCCTGTCTTGAAAAAACAAACAAAGAAGCAATAACTTCAGAAACTCATTTTGAGAAGTAAGGGTTATTGATGGTAGAGAATCTGTGCTTGTATCACCTACCTGATTGGTTTTTCCTTTTTAATGTAGGGTTTTATGTAGCTAGCTTCAAACCCACTATGTAGTCAAAGGTGACCTTTAAACTTCTGCCTGATTATCTTGTCTTCAGGCCCCAAGTTCTGAGATTACAGACATAAACCACCGTTCCGGGCTGTATAGAGTTTTATTTAATGTTCAGGCAGGGACCAGGAAAGATGTGGGTCCAATTACTGTTAAGGACTTAGGCAGTGAACAAAGTCTGGGAAAATAACCTATGTCCAGAGAGAAGAAAAAAAGTTAATGAAGAAAAGAGGTGTCCAAGGGATATCTCAGGATTCAGGGGAAGGTATTAAAATGAAATGTATTAGACAATTTTACATAGAGATTTTCTATAACATATTTGCCCCTTTCTCTCTGCTTTGACAGCTTTATATAACTAGCATGTCAGTTTACTTACATGTATCTTTAAAACATCATTCTATAGAGTATCCCTAGTTGTAACAGAAACTGTCGATGCAGGTGTATTTGGAGAAGGAATTGTGGAGAGTTTAATTCATGCATGGGAGCATTTACTTCTGCAGCCAAAGGTAAGCAGCGTGAAAACACTTAAATTTGAGTAAGTAGTCATTGTTTCAGGAGGCTAATTGAGCCCTTCAAATGTTTGCAAGACATACAATATGTCAGAGTACAACTGTATACCTGGAAAGAAACATAAGAAAAAGCATTTGGCAATATAATACAACGTGTGCTATATGTACCAGCAGGATTTACAGGTAAGAATGCTACAGGAAGGAAGTCCTGTGAATGAACTTATTTGTGGAAGGGCTGACTAAAATTCTTGAGTATAGTTGTAGAAGAGGGAAGTGCTTTGAATCTCACAGCTGTGTGGAATTTTGGCAGATCTCTAGAAAAGAGGGTAGTAATGTTAGTTCAGTAATGCTTTAAAGTACTCAGTGAGTTCAGGCTATCAGATAGCACACTGAACTCTTTTGTAGTTCACAAGCCACATGTGTATTACAGTTAATTTATTACATACATTGTATGTATCAAGGGACTTTAACACATCCACTGTTTACAGAGGACGATACACATGTATGTAACATAGAAAAGTAGTTTGTTTTTCAGGATGACTTCTCTTCCATGCTAGGAGTTGGACTTGGTGCCTTACATATGGCTAATGTGCTACTGCTGAGCTGCATTTCAAGCCGGATTTTACTTCATTTCTGTTCTTAAGGATTTATTTATTTTTATTTTGTTTTATGTGTTGAGTGTTTTGTTTGCATGCATGTGTGCCTTTCGCATATATGTGTATGCCTGTTGGACATGTTTGAGGCTGTCACAGTCCCTGTCATGTTCAGGGACTGTGGAAGTCAGCAGAAGACATCACATCCTGTGGGACTTGAGTTAAGAGAAGCCTATGAGTTGCCTGTGGATTCTGGGAATCGAACCTGGGTCCTCTGCAGGAGTAGCCAGTGCTTTTAACCTCTGAATCATCTCTCCAGTACTTTCTTTTCCTTTTTTTTTTCTTAACTAAGTCATATCCTAAAATGACATAACTTTACACCCCTCTCTTCATTTTTGTATTCTAAACATTAAACACACGCGCATGCACACACATGTACATACCCAACACTGAAAATGCTTTTTAAAGGAAAAATTCCTTAGCCTGTAAATATACGCACTTATGTACAATGTGACTTTTATTATATTTCAGACCCAAGGCGAGAATGGAAACTGTGGAAAGTATGGGAAGGTTATACCAGCAAGTGCTGTCATATTCGGGACGGCAGTAGAGTGTGCAGAGATACGAAGACATCATAGGTAAGTGGTGAGAGAAACATTCTGAGCCGGGTGGTGGCACTGCACGCCTGTGTCCTCACCACCGGCTGGGCAGACGAAGCAGAGGCAGGCGAATCTCTGAGGTTGAAGCCAGCCTGATTTACAGAACACGTTCCAGGACAGCCAGGGCCATACACAGAGAAACTGTGTCTTGAAAAGCTCTTCCACTTCCACCCCCCAAAAAAGTAAGAACACTATTTCACAGGCTTAGTACATGTTTGTAATGTTTAGTCTTATTTTAAGTAGAATTCCAGGATCAAAACCAGCTTTATTTTCATACAGCTTACTGTGTGAGAGGTTTGTGTAGGAAAATATTTAAGTTGAGATTGATTTTAGTTGAAGTTCAAGTAAGAATTTCCAATATAAAGATAAATTTTAATGTTGTTTTTCTTGGTAACTTCATTAATGCAATGATTGGGCAGAAATTTTAAATCATTCAAAGAAGTATCCTTCCTGCGTAAAGGTAACAATAAAAATATTGTTGGAAGTAGTGATGAAGAAAAGAAAGAAATAAAATCACTCTGAACTGATCACCAGTAAATAGCTACTTCTTGTCTTTGCTGCGAATTATTCCTTAGTCTTTTTGTTTCATGTTACAGGGTGATGGTAAAAATGTTTAGTTTGGTAGGCACAGGATACACACCGGACAGATGGGCCTCAGTTACCAAGTTGGTTGAATGAGAGACAGTGACTGGTTGACTGTCAGCTCTATGTATGTAACTGTCTCTGCGTGGTAATTCAATTCATCTAAGAATACCAATAAATATAGTTGTGTGAGGCAGCATCCTCAACCCTTTCTACTGATTGTTTGTTTTGGGGGTTGTGTGTGGTTGTATTGTGACTTTCACCTTATTGCTCTCATGAGCACTCAAATTCATATTTTGCTTTGTCTATTCTTGTTTGTCTTCTGTTAACTTGTTGGAATTCAAAAGTATATTTTGAATATGAATCATTTGAATATATGTTCTAAATATTTTCTTTTTTCAAAGTTTTAAAGTTTTTATTTCTGCATTGTGTTTGTGTGTGTGCCGTGTGTGTGTGGTGTCTGTGAAGGCTCTAAGAGGGTGTTGCATCTTCTGCAGCTGGAGTTATAGGTGGTCGTGAGAGGGCAGATGTGTGTTCTGGAACCCACTAAACAGTCTGTCCATTTCACAAAGGTGTTAATTTTAATATAGACTTATGTGTCAATTTTTATGTGATTATGTATATAATTAAATCTATGATCATGAGCTCTTATTTCATTTTTATGTTTATATTTTCTTGGCTATTAGATAATGATATTTGATAACTTATGAAACCTGTCTTACCTTTTCTTTTTACTAGAGTGAGTGCTAAGGACGTTGCTGGTATCTGTTTGCCAACAAATGTGAAATTTCAGAGCCCAGCTTCAGTAGATACTGCAGAAACAGTTGAACCGTACACCACTGAGAAGATGAGTCGTATTCCTGGAGGATATCTGCCTTTGACAGATCCCTTCCAGATTATGAAAGTTGATTTCAACAGTCTTCAGGTAAAACAAGAAGTTTACTTTTTACTTTTTTTTTTTTTTCCCAGTAAGGGTTTCTCTGTGTACTCTGGCTGTCGTGGACCTCGCTCTGTAGACCAGGCTTGTCTTGAACTAAGAGGTCCACCTGCCTCTGCCTCCAGAGTACTGGGACTAAAGGCACATGCCACCACTGACAACTATGCTTGGCTTTGTCTTACTTTTTGAATGTACATGAAGTTCTCCTTAGAAAGAGTGATTAGCAGCAAGTTAAAAGTCCAGTGAAAGTGTTCTTTTTCAGCGTAAAGAGAGCTCCCTAGGGTTTGTTGAGAGGGTGCTTATGTGCCTTACATAAGCACAGTGACAGCAGAAGGAAGGTCATGTGTGAGCTACTCAGATGAACTGCTTGCAGTAATAAGTTCTGCCAAGTTATTAAGTATGTAAGCACAGGGGCAAAAGTTCCAGCCCAGGTCTTTACTTTTCTCTTTGTCATGCTGTCTTCTCAAATTAATGATTTTCCTTGATAAGAATAATAATCTAAGCCCAGTAATCTAAATTTAAATAAATTAAAATTGTTAGGGCAGTGGTTCTCAACCTGTGGGTTGCAACCCTTTAGGGGTTGTCAAATGACCCTTTCACAGCAGTTACTTAAGACCATTGACAGGTACTCACATTCTAATTCATAACAATAGCAGAATTACAGTTTTGAAGTAGTAGCACAAATAATTTTATGGTTGGGGTCATCACAACATAAGGAACTGTATTAAAGGGTCACAGCATTAGGAATGCTGAGAACCTCTGTTTTAGGGAAATACCATCTCATTTCACCAAGGGTTGACGGATTATTGAGATAGAGAACATTTAGGTCTTTTGTCTTGGGATGCTAGGCCTTGGACCTAGAAGCTGGACATGCTGGTCACGCCTCTGCACCACTGGGCTACACTTCCAGCTTAGGGTTTGCCTTTTAAAACCAGAGCAGGCCTGAGTGAGGCTGATAGGCTGATTGTTCTAGTTTGTATATTTTTGTATTGGTGAATGACAGAAAGATGTGTGGATAAATGGCCCAAAGATCCCAGGAACTTTTAAATAAAATCCCTGTTTAATGTCTTGTAGAAAGAAGAGCATTTTTGTACAAATATTTAAATGCTTCTTCTATGGGGCAGGGGTGTTGTAGACTGTGAAAGAGGCTATTTTAGCTAGAGAGTTTAAAAACGCAGCAGATGCTTCCCCTTTGACTTGCCTTCTCTTGGGGTGGTCTGCAGCTGTTTTAGGTTTGCTTTTGTGGATGCTGAGCAGTCCTGTGTTTTAAGGTCATTCCTGACCAGACACAATGTTCCAGGAGTAATAGGACCTTATAGCTGTTCTTTTAATAGTTTTTGTTTGAATTTTTCCGTATACTGCAGACACCCTGTAATAGGTTTTAGTTTTAAAAATGATATGTGCCTGTTTAACACTTTCAAGGAGTACAGAACAGAATGAAAAAGCCCCAGTATTACCTTTTAAAATGTTACCTCCTTTGCCTGCATCACTTTTTTGAAGTACGTCGTTCGGGCTTGCTTTTTTTCTGTATGCATGCAGAATAAAAAAGGTTCCGTTGCTTTGGTGCATGCGTTTGTCATCCAGCACTGTGTCCCTGGTGTTTTTTCTTTATCAGTAGTGTGTGTATGTATCTGCTGTGTGTCTAGTAGTTGCGTGATATTCTTTGATTCGCTAACTGCAGGAGAGGACTGAGCTTGGAAGAGGGGCTGTGGTGTGAAATTGAGGGAACTCAGTCAATTTTACAGTCAAGTTATAAAGCCTTCTCATTCTTTTTATTATTTAAATTATTTTTGGCTCCTTAAGTTTCCTAACCTCTGTTTTCTCATTCTTTTTACATTTCTTTTTAGGAATTAAAAAGTCTTGCAACTAGAAAGCCACATCCTCTTACTGTTCCTGCTGTTAAAGAAGGCGTGCTGGATGCTATTATGGTTTGGTTTGTTCTCCAGCTTGATGATGAACACAGTTTGTCCACAAGTCCTTGTGAGGAAACTTGTTGGGAACAGGCTGTTTATCCAGTACAGGCCCTTGCAGGTAAGTATTGTCTCATTAAAAACATTTTAGGGTTTGGACAGATGTGGTTAAGAGCACTGGCTGCTCTTCCAGACTTCAGTTCCCTGCATCGACACGGCAGCTCAGAACAGGCTACATCCATAGTCCCATCCAGTGGCCTCTCCTAATGTGCAGGCATACATGCAGACAAGACATCCTTATACATTTAAAAAATGCATAAATAAATACATTAAAAAAATTTTGAAGCGAACCTCTCACCACCAAACCAATCAAATAAACAAATTTTTTGCTTTAATCAAGTAATTGTCAGTGGCCAAAAGAAAAAAACATAGTTTCTTTGGAGATGAAGTTTTTAGCAAAAGAGGTGTTATTTAAATATTTCAGAATTATAAATTTCTTATTCAAAAGAAAATTTAAATGGCAAGTGTGTAGATAAGAGGGATTAAGGCAAGCTGTGGTGTGGCATGCTGTTAATCACAGCACTGTCAAGGAATTAGGAGGTAGGCGCATCTCTGGGAATGTGCACATCTCAAGGCCATCCTGGTCTACATAGCAAGGGCTAGGCTGACCAGGGCTACATATTGAGACCCAGTCTCAAAAAATAATAAGAGAGATTAAATCATTCCTCTGGAAAGTGGGAGAGAGGAGCTAAGAGTTCCTGGATGTGAAATTGAAAGTACATATGATCAAGATGTGTTTATGTGTATGAAATTATCAGAGTAAATAAAAACATTCTATTAAAAACAAAAAATACTGTGCCCTGTGTCATATATCCTTAATCCCAGCACTCTGGAAGCATCTGGGGTTAACCAGGATTACATAGTGAATTAAGTATTTTAAATATTTATCTATTAAATTTCAAATAAAAATTTCAAAATTACTGCATGTTCCTCAGCTGTAACTCTCATTAATCATTTGATAGTTTCACTTGCTAGGTATCAGTAGATGAAAGAAATACTGCTTTAAAAAAAGTAAAAATGAAACACTTCATGAGCTTGCCTGTCTGTCATCCTTGCTCAGAAATTATGCTACTCTTCTCAGTTTTATTCTAATATTAGTATACTATAAGTATATTAGTATAAGTGCTTCTGAAGTGACTCCTTCATTTTCTTTTTTTTTTAAACAAAAATGCCTCCATAAGTTGGGGCTGTAGTTAAGTCTGTAGAGTATTTCATAATTAGTAATTGATGGGGGGGTGCCATCCCTTGTTCTGGTGGTTCTGGGTTCTGTAAGAAAGTAGTTGAGCCAGATGGTGGTGGTATATATCTTTAAGCACTTGGCAGAGTGCTTAATCCACAGAGGCAGGTGGATCTATATGAGTTAGAGGCCAGCCTGGTCTACAGAGCTAGTTCCAGGACAGCCAGGGCTACACAAAGAAACAGTCTCAAAAAAAAAAAAAAAAAAAAGTCAGTTGAGGAAGGAGCAAGCTAGTAAAGCAGCACCCTTCCATGGCCTCCGAATCAGCTCCTGCTTCCAGGTTCTATCCTGACTTCCTTTAATGATGGACGATGATGCTTTTAGTCGTGTTTATTTCAGCAACAGAAACCCTAAGACAATCAGTTATATATACATGTACATACATACATACATATGTATATTTTATTCCTTCCCATTTTTTTTTATACTGATGAAGACTACTGGATAAAGCCTGGGGACAGTGTGACAATGGAAGCATCTTGTCAAGACTGTTACTTACGAATCCAGAGTATCAATATCTTGCATCTGGAACATGAAATGGAAGTTATGAAAAGTTTTACGAAGAGTAAAGACTTGTTCTCTCTAGGAAATGAGGCTGAACTCTGTAGTGCCCTGGCTAACCTTCAGACCAGTAGACCAGATGCTCTGGAGCAGACCTGTGTGTTAGAGCCCACAGAGATTGCTTTGCTCAATAACATTCCGTATCATGAAGGCTTTAAGATGGCAATGAGGAAGGTGTTGTCTTCACTGGCCCCAGAGAAGCTGTGTCAGCCCATGGATGCTCACTGTCAGGATATTGAAATGAACTCTGGGAGTGGACAGAGTGACAGTGCACTGAGCACCACTGACCCTTTCTATGTGCTGGATGTGTCTGAAGGCTTCTCTCTTTTGCCTATACTTGCTGGAACACTTGGTCAGGTTAAACCCTACAGTTCTGTGGAGAAAGACCAACATTGTATTGCTTTGGACCTCATATCTGAAGCCAATCACTTCCCTAAGGAAACACTTGAGTTTTGGCTGAGACATATAGAGGATGAAGCTGCCGTGTTGCAAAGGCCCAAATCAGACAAATTATGGAGCATAATTATATTAGATGTCATTGAGCCATCTGGACTCATTCAGCAGGAAATAATGGAAAAAGCTGCTATATCCAGGTAAAACAAAAAACATAAATTTTGAGTGGGGGAGTTTGAGTTAAAAATTTACTAAGATTTTTTTTCTTTTTTGGTTGTTGTTTTGTTTTTTAATTTTGTGAGCAATAGGGTTGATCTGAATGTCTAAACTGCCTAACCATACCTGACATCAGAATTTGCTCGGATGAGGGCATCTAGGCAGTTTGGGGGTAGAGGCTGTTGGTTGCTAGGTTAGACTGTGGTTAACAGTTTAGACCTTTTCTCTCTTGCAGCTGAGTTAATCACCAATAACTAAATGAATCTTCACAAAAGCTATGAATGAAAAGTTCACAAGCTTTCCAGAGTGGATGAGCACATCGAATGTGGGAGAGTAACATGCCTCAAGACTGGGGGGGGGATGGGGAGGCTCTGAGTATCCTCCCATAGAAAGCTGTTTCTTCCTCTAACCCCCTTTTTGCTACAGTGGTCCTGATGATAGCTATACAGGGATTTACCCCACACACCAAGCAGTTAGTCACTTTTGCAGCAGACACCAACTGGTGTTCTTAAATTCAGTTCGGTTCTGTTACTGTTGTCTGGAGATAGAGGCAGAACCTAGAGGACAGTCACCAACTTCAAAAGTCAGGTGCATATTGTAGGTTGTCATCTATACTTCTAAACCACCAGATTAACATCAAAGGTTCCTATCAACTTATACAACCCTCTTCAGATTTAGTTGGATTTGCCATAGCAGCTCACAAGACTTAAGAAAATTCTTGGCTTAGCTTAACCTATTTGTTATAGGGGTGCAGATGAGGAACCAGAAGCAGAGCTGTATAGGGCAAGGTGCATGGAAGGCTGCAGAATGTCCACGTCTTTCCAGACTTACTGTGCAGGCATCTTCACATGCTGAGCTGCACAGGAGCTCTGAACTCTGTCCCTTTGGATTGTCATGAGCTTCATTGTGTGTATGGGTATCACTGGGTATTGGTGATAATTTAACCTGGCATTGAAGCCAGGCAGGGGAAGAAGACAGAGAGGCCAAGTCCTCCAGTCCCTCCTTATTCTTTCTGGCGAACAAGCCTGGGGCTCTAGGAGTCCCTAGCCCCTGGGATAGCCTTGGTATATGAAAGATATACTTAATATTCCTTTGACTTTGAGAAGACTCCTGTTTTAGGAGCTTTGTGCTAAAAATAACAATTAACAAAACAACAGAAAAGCAGGCTAAGAATCAAATGTAGTGTTAGTGTAGACACCACTGCCCTGTGTGTATCCTCTGATGGCCGCTTCTGAATGAGTTTGTTGTCTTTTACATTTTTTTTTAGATTTATCTATTTTAAGTGTGTTTTGTGTGTGTGTGTGAATATCCAGCACATGCATGGCTTGTGCCCAGAGAGCTCAGAAGAGGATGTTGGATTCCTGGAACTGGACTTACAGACGGTTCTGAACCACCGTGTGGGTGCTAGGATTGAATTTGGGTCCTCTGCAAGAGCAACATGCTCTTAACAGCTGAGCTATCTTTCCAGCTTCCCGTTTCTGAGTGTTAACTCCTTTGTAGTGAGCGTCGAGGTAATGTATTTTTCTTAGTTCTGTGAACCACGTTAGCACATTATCAAAAGACGTCACCTTCAAGGAGGGAGTTGTGTCAATACCACGTGTCTATTAGTGGTTGTACTATTCTGAAGTGGGCCATTCATGTGGGACTAAACCCCCTTAACTTGTGTGATATGAGTACATAGTTAGAATTAAGGAATCATAAGCTACTTAGCTGACATTGGAGAATTAATTCATTGGCTGTGTTTTGGAGAAAGCCTCTTTTCAATTTGGCTTGAGAAGTTTTAATAAATATGGAAAAGCACTTGTTAGGGTAAAAGTCAAGTTTATGGGCTGGGGCTGTGATCCAGTGGTGGTGAGCCTGCTCTGTATCCTCAGTGTACTACAAAGAGAAACCTAGTATGATGTCACTGCCTGCTAAGGAATAACAGTCAAATAACAAGTTAGTGTGCATTGTTATCATGCTGAGAACTTTTTTTTTGAGCTTCAAATTTTTCGAAGTTAAAAAATGAAGAGCATGTCTGATTGCATGCGGGTTGATACCCCAGGTCCCGCCTCTGAGAAAAAGGTATCGGACGGGTCTGATGCTCTTTGGGTGGATGACACCTAAATGAACATT
>REGO01000066.1:1616484-1668318 GCA_010120015.1 Rhombomys opimus
TGAAAAAAAAATGTAAATTGACAGAAAATTAACAAGTAAATAGGTTAATCTCATAATAGTTTACAAGCTGATAGGAAGGGTTTTGTTGAGCTGTGTCTCTTTGTTAAGAATTAAGTCATTTTGCTAATTGAGATTGATTACTGACTTTCTCAAGTTGTTACAAACAGTATAGGATCAAGTTGTTAGGAACAGCGTAGGATCAGCAAAGGAGCAGCAGCATAGGATCAGCAAATCGCAGACAGCTCCTAAGATGTAAAGCATCAGATTGGTAAGGGAAAGTCATGAATTTTAACTCACTGTGTAAGCACATGATCGGATAAGCTTAGAGTAAGTCCTATGTACATGGTTCAATCTAAAAATGGATGTTGCCCTGACTAGTGCTTCACTCGTTCTTGTTATTGTTTCTAATACTAAGTGTTGAATGTCTTCCTCATTTGCTCCTCACCTTGTTCCGGTAGGGTCTGTAAATAAACACACAGCTTGCTGATTTGGCTAGTCTAATTCTTGAACTTGCCTTGAGCATTCCATTTCTGCCCCCTCAGTGAGTGCTGGTATTGCAGACAGGCTGCTACGTTACCTGGGTGCCACAGATCTAAGCTCTGTCCTCTATTTAGCCTGCAAGTACCGTATCCACTGAATTGTTTCCCCAGCCCCTAAGTCTTAATGATCTATTTAGGGAAGCTACATAGCAACAGTTTGAACATTTATGCATATTATCTTTTAAGTATGTATAAACTGGGCAGATGGCTAGTCTGTTTTTTTTTTTTTTTTTTTTTTTTTAAAGTAAATCCTTACATGTTGAACTCAAGATGATATAGTGTCCACCTTTGTAGTCCCTGCCCTGGAAGTTGAAGTAGAAGATATCTCAGAATACTCAGTAAATACAAGGTTCGATGTTTGAAACTATGATGGACAGGATACTTTCATTTGATCCTAAAGACTTTACTCTGTCTTCTGTTTCTTGTAGAGGAATTTTAATTCTGAACATGGCTGCTCTGGCAAGAGATCACATCCAACGACCTAGGTCTGTGTGATTCAGCTAATAAGCCAGTGAGTTGAGAGGAGTTGAGTTTGTGACAGTTGAATTTGTGGAATTCAGAGGCAGTTTTTACAGGGACAGTTTTACAGGGAGAGATTGAAGAGAGAACAAGTTGAACACAAGTGAAGACAAAATGGTGAAGACAGAATGAGCCAGAAGATTAGAACAAATTGCTAGAGTTAGTTTGAGGCCAAGCAGAGCAATTCGGTGAGAAACTAATAGAAGCCAAATTGAATCAGTCAGCTTGGAGAGGAGTTTGAGCCAGAACAGCTGAGTTGAACCAGCCAGCCAGAGCTCAGAAAAAAACTAGAAAGGATGAGCTCATTCACCAGTAAGTCTCAGAGGCTGAACGTATTTTAGGCCCAGATTAGATTGTAGGAGGCTAGAAGGTTCCAGGACTAGGCCTAGGTTAGCAGATGGAGGCAGTAAGCCTCCGAGACGACAATTATGACAGGAAAATAAACTTACTATAAAAATTTCTGCTTCATTTTATGACTTAGGTATGAAAAACAATACTCCATGATAGTCTTATTACCTTATTAACTCATACAGGAACTGATTCTGTCTTGGCATAGTCTCCAAATTCTTGTTATAGGAACACCTGGTACCTCATATGCAGGGAATGTCAGCTTCCCACCAGGCACTTCTTTTCTGCTCATAGTTCTCTGCAGGTACAGCCTGCTTAAGATACTTTTTAATAACCATATGCAGTATTGTTAATAGCATTTTGTGTGCTAACGGGAGAATGAAGGTACATTAAGTTGCATTAAGTACAGTTACATGAGAAAGGGTTTTGTTAACCTTTGTCTTGTTTGCCTTCCTAGAATCTTTCAGTATTTACATTTGAAGGGCTTAACACTTCATAGTGATTCATTTCACACTTGGAGAGAAGTCACAGAGTAGTTTAGAGAACTTACAGATGCTTTGTACTCTCACATACTCAGCCATTCACAATGGAGCTATTGGGAGGCTATCCTGTTTCCAGTCAAATTTTCACCTTGCGTGAGATGCTCGGGACCAGCAGTGTTGTAGCTGTTTACACATAATGATAGCATGTGGAGGAGGCTTTAATCTACATATGAAATTTATTAATCTTTCACATACATCTTGTACACAGTCTTAAAGTAGCCTTACAGTATTTTTAGTGTACTTGTGTTTTTATTCATGAAGTCATATATAGAATTTACCACATATTGCATTGTATGAGTGTTCATAAGGTACTGGATTTTGGAACATTTTGATTTCCATGTAGGGATGGTTCACTGTTAATGCTCTCAGCACATAACTAAATATTTATCTTAGCCTGTCTCCTGAGTTAACAGTCCAAATTTGAATTCTTGGGCAATTTTTTTCTAGTGGCTTAATTTCTGAGCTACTAGCCAATAATGACATAGTCCGTCAGACTAGGTATCATCTACACTTGACTAACTCATGATGCTTACTTATTTATAATCACAAAATGTAGGGAATGTAAAGTTTTTTTAAAAACATTTACCCTTCTTCAGGTGTTTATTGCAGTCTGGAGGCAAGATCTTCCCCCAGTATGTGCTGATGTTTGGGATGCTGGTGGAGTCACAGACACTGGTAGAAGAGAGTGCTGTTCAAGGAACAGAACATACTCTTGGGTTAAACATAGCGCCTTTTATTAACCAGTTTCAGGTAAGTGTCTAGAGAACTGGTTAGCCAAAATGTTGCTGTCTCCCATCTTCTTTGTCTGTTTGAATTTTTACTCAGTCAGTGAATTTAGCTGGATTAGAAAGGCAGTCAGTTTTCTGGAGTAAAGAAAGGTCATGGATGAAAATCAACCTGAGTGTTAGAATAACCAAGGATTTTTGTCATGAATACTGGCTAAAGTTTAGATTTTCCTCTGAATCACTATTCCAGATTAAAAGTAGAACAGGAAGTTTTAGACTTGCGAGAAAGGGTTGTACTGTGTAACAAAGAAGCATCCAGAAGACTGTGTCCTTTGCTGGAATTTCTGTTTTGAAACTTCACATTGGCTAGTGATTGGCGTGGACAGCAGAAGTCCAGGTCTAGGCCATCTGTCTGCAGGTAGCAGGGATGTGTGGAGCTCAGGACGGGGAGGTTAGTTTCGGTTTAAGAATGAGTTAGGATTCGGAAAGAGGGAAAGCGCTACAGGTGCTAGAGGTGAAGCGCATGTTTGTGAGTTTAAAGTGTGTCTAGGTAGAGTGCACAGGGCAGCCATTGGTGGTGAAGATGGGGGGAAGTGAGGTACCACCATACAAGCTGAAGCCGAATTTTGAAGAGTGGAGTGTTGAGCACAGAGTTGAAGGACTGATGTCTGAAGGCTGTAATTAGTAAGCTCTGGAGGATGCCGGTAGGTCTTCCATGACAAAGCCTTCTTGGAATTAATTCCTTTTAGGGGTTGGGGTGGCTAACCAAGCTTTTAGAGTTAGCTTAATATCTCTCTTGTGTAGAATTAATAAGGAGAATATAGTTATCACAAGGTAGAGACGCTTAAGCTGTTTCCTAAATGTCATCATCTATCTTTCTTTTGTAATTTTTTAAAAGAATTATGTAGTTTATGAGTGTTGGTCTGTATGCATGTGTGTCTTGTGTGTGCATCGCTCATGGAGTCTAGGAGAGGGTCAGAACTGGAACCAGAATTACAGGTGGTTGTGAGACACTCTGGGTGCTGGAAACAGCCCAGGGCATCTGCTGGAGTAGTGAGCACTCGGGACTGCTAGCACATCTCTCCTGTCTTGCTGCTTTATTACTACTTGATCTGATGCCAGCAGTTCTTCAATTCTGTCAGAGTGGACAGTATTACTGGTCCTGCTGGCCTTTTCACTGTATTTTTCATCTCAATGGCCACACGTTCCTTAACAGCTTTAATTTTGTGGTCCAAATATTTTCATATAATTTAAGTATTAGAACTTCATCCCCCACTGTTTTTGGATGATCCTGCCTTTAGTTAAGTCCCATCTCCTGTGTTTATATAATACTCTACAGTTAGCCCTTAATGCCATGGTCTCACTTTAGTTGATGACTACTTTAACTAAGGAGACTCCATAACCTTTTTTGGCAGTTTTATATTTTATAGTCTTTTAACCCATTGCCATAGGTATTGTGTCCTCTTTTGTGATAATTGACTACTAGATAACTGCATGAATCAATGAAACAAAATCAGTTGTTAAAAGAATATAGTACATACAGATGTTTATTGAGCACCTACTACATGCACTGTTTTGTTTTTTTGTTTGTTTACGTTAGAGCCTAATGTAGCCCAAAGGGCCTCAATATGTAGATAACCTTGAACTCCTGATCCTCCTGTTTCCATCCTGCAAGGCCTAGAACTATAGACATACGCCCATTCCCAAGTTATGTGTATGTATTTTAGTAGTTGCTACAACAAAATTCCTGATAAAAGAATCTTTTTTTTTTTTTTAAAGATTTATCTATTTTATGTAGATGAGTACTTTATCTGCATGTACTCCTGCTGGAAGAGGGCATCAGATCCCTGTATGGATGGTTGTGAGCCACCATGTGGTTGCTGGGAATTAAACTCAGGACCTACATCTGGAAGAGCAGACAGCTCTTAACCGCTGAGCCATCTCTCCAGCCCTGACAAAAGAATCTTAAAGTAAGAGTTCATTTTGGATCAGTTTGAGAAACATGGTCCATCATGGTAGAACATTTCTACCTCTATTAACCTTTTGTTAAAAATAGGTGGATGAGCAGTTGAAGAAGACACCAGTATTTGCCTCTAATCTCTGCTTTTATACTTGTGTTTGTGTGCACATGTGTGCAAGAGTATACACATACAGAACTCTGGGGAGCTATGGAGCAGGTCTATTCGGTCAGACTGTAGTGCCTTTCCCAGCGCCAGTTACCCCAGTTCAGGCATGGCTAGGAGGAAGCACGAGCCCTCGAAGGTGCTGCAAGTCCAGTATACAGACAGCCTGAAATCCTACCCTATGGTACTCTCTCCAGGGAGAGTGAGTCATGCAGCCATAGATGGTAGGCCTTATGCCCTTAGTGTATCTAATATACCACTTTAGATTGGATCAGAATATTTCCCTCATAGAAGGCTCAACCTAGAAAACTCAAGAATCTGCTATCACCTTGTACATTGCTGCATCTCTATGCAAAACTTTTAAATCAAAGGTATGTGATAGGAGCAGGACAATGGATTAAGAGTATGGCCAGCATGATCAACCGTCAGGGGTCCCCACATCCTACAGGTAGAACCATGAACAATTTAGCAGGTAGGTAGCCAAACCAGAGATGATGGGCCTGGAGACATCAGGTTATCTCTGGCCACTACCATAGACAGCAAGGCAGGGAGATCCCAGGACAGAATCCATATCCATGCAAAGTATTGTTCTGCTATAGCCAGTGAGAAGACCCCTTAAAATTGTGAGCTTGACAGGGAAATTAATAATCTTTTTTAAAAATTATTTTTATATTAATTACAGTTTATTATTTACTTTAATAATCTTTTTTAAAGTTTTTTTTTTATTCATTTTAGTTACTTAATGTAGATGAGTGCTTTATCTGCATGTACACCTTCACAGAAGAGGGTACCAGATCTCACTATAGATGGTTATGAGTCACCATGTGGTTGCTGGGACTTGAACTCAAAATCTTTAGAAGAGCAGACAGTGCTCTTAACCTCTGAGCCATCTCTTCAGCCTGAAATTAGTAATCTTAACAGAAGGCAAAGGGCACTACATGTTTGTCTGCTATGGATAGGAAACCTATTTCAACTCTGACTATGAAGGGGACTGGTAGGTTGACTCTGGTCAACAAGAACGAAAAATTGTGGGTACTTATAATGGGCACATCAGTTACTGTTGTCAGCTCCTTGAAAAAGCAATATGCCCACAGCCTCTGCCTTTGAGTGCAAGATTAAAGAGAAGGCCCTTCAGACATTTTTGGATTTTCTGAGTTCAAGGAGTCCTAGTCAAAAGACCTATCCTTGCTCTCTTTCAGGATTAGGGCCTGTAACAGGGACTACAGATTCCTCAATCAGTCAGCTGTTGCATGGCTGAAAGGGGCCAGGACCTCCAACTCCAGCATTCCCACTGCAGATGCCCTAGCATCTATGCTGCCATTTCTGATTTAAGAAATGGAAGTAAATAACTCTAAACACTGGCCCACTATGAAAATCTCTGACATGCTATGGGTCACATTTCATGGGGTAAAGAAGAATCCTTAGGTGGCATCAAAGAGGGTTGTACAGTGGCATGCTCCAACAACTTGTTTTGAAAAGATTATTTTGGTGACTGTTAGGAATAAAACACTTGGGAAGCTAGCCAAAGGCATAGTCATTGTACTGATGCAGTGAGAGGTGGTGGCTCCAGCTGGACCTGGAGCATTGTGTGCTGTTTTAAAAGCAGGAGTTTTATAGACTGGATGCAGAATACGAGACAGTGCCAGGAAGGATAGTGACCATTTGTTGATATGGGGAAGCAGCAGCTGAGGGATTAGCTGTATTGTGTATAGGAGGGGTCATTGAGCTGGATAAGGACTCAAAGAAAACTAGAGGCTGAGTATATAAATTTGGCAGTCAGTATCATGTAGGTGACATTTAAAACTACAAGAGTAGATAAGAGTGTGCATAAAATGGTTTGACAACTGACTTTAGAGAGCTTGCCAGGTTATAAGCTCTAGGTTGAGGGTGACAGGCCAGGAGGTTTGGCTGAGGACAGGACAGTAAGGTGTGAGTAGAACTGTAAGGATTTCAGTCCCAGGCAGTGAGATGTGGGAATATAGGGTTTTCAGTTACCGGCATGAACAGGAGCAAACAGCATAATGAAGACTAGATTGCCTAGGAGAGCTTGAGCTATAAAACACCATGAAGATTGAACTTAGTGTTTCCCAGAAAGAAAAGCGTCTTCTAAGCAGCTCTATCTTTATTTCAAACAAGGAAGAGGCTTGAAAGTATGAGTAAAAAAGATCCATTGTAACTAAGATTGCTGCGTATGGAAACTGAGAACTTCAGAATCCCGAGCCTGAGTACAGATTAGCATGGGGTGTACCCTGAGCAGGTGGACCTTTTAAGACCCCAGTGACTTGAATTTGCAGCCGAGATTTTGAGAACCACTGCCTTGTGAAAAAGACCTTGTTTTTTCAGGATAAATTTGATTGGATTTGTGCTTGCCCCTTGTTTGTTTGTTTGTTTGTTTGAGACAAGATCTCACTGTGTAGCCTTGGCTGGGCTCCTGTTAGAGTGTTTGCTTGTCCATGTTCTAGGAACAGATGTTCTTGGAATGGTTTGGCCACTTAAAAGTCCTGTGCTTTCATCCAGGAGAAAGGCCTGTAGGTAACAAAGCACAGCAGGGTGTTGAACCTGCCTGAACTTTGGCTTGTTCATTCATCCTGAAAAACTGGTCAGGAAGCTTCATGCCTTAGGTTGATGCATAAAGTAAATGAGGCAATAAAAAGCATTCTGTAATAAGGAGTTTGAGTACAGAGGGAACCTGACTGTAAAAACAACAAAAGTGAAAGTGTACTCTCTTTTCAGGTGCCTATCCGTGTTTTTTTGGATTTATCATCTTTGCCATGTATCCCTTTAAGCCAGCCTGTGGAACTCTTAAGATTAGATCTGATGACTCCATATTTGAACACTTCCAATAGAGAAGTAAAGGTAAGGACAACTCTAGATGATCACTCTTGTCATCTAAACCTTTACCTTAAACGAGGAATTCTATATTTACATAGTCCATTACTTCCTTTGAAGATTTAAATCTTATTTTCTAGACAACATGCAAAAATAGGATAAATACTAGTCTGACACTAGTGTTATTATTAAATTTGAATTCGTGGTTAAGTGTAATTTTAGTTTTTGTATTCAAATTGATTAAAAAGAGAAAGAAGACTTCCACTGTGAAATGTTCAAAATTCACTTTCTACAGGTCCGCATTTGTAAATCTGGACGAGTAACCGCTGTTCCTTTTTGGTTTCACTTGTGCCTTGATGACGAGGTCAGGTTGGACACCTCAGGTGAAGCCTCCCACTGGAAACAGGCTGCAGTGGTTCTGGATAATCCCATTCAGGTGCAGATGGGAGAGGAGCTTGTTCTCAGTGTTGAGCATCACAGAAGCAATGTCAGTATCACGGTGAAGCAGTGAGATTGCTTATTTCAAGCATCAACACAAAGTTTTCCTCTAAATCAGTGAGATTGTAATCATAAGGTGAATGTATAAAAATCCTTGTAATGGTCAAAAATGTTTAAGGATGGCATTAATAAAGCACGTGGTAAAGGTCTTAAAGTGTAGCATTGTTTTTAAAGTGTAGACTTGGTTCTCTAGAAAAGGATATGTTTTGTTTCTTCAGATTAAGAAGGCATTTTGTTGGGCTTTGTAGGGATTTAAAAGGTTTCTGCCTTATTGTCATGTCAGTTAAGGTTTAGAGATCTTGGCTTCTAATGGAGCAACATCTCCAAGTAGGCTTCTGCAGACTGAGCAGTGGCTGTACAGATTAGCATGGGGTGTACCCTGAGCAGGTGAACCAGCTCTTGCTTATGTTAGATTCTCAGTGTACTAAAGAGAAAAGGGCTTAGGAGGCAGTGTCCTCAGGAGGCAGTTTTTCCTTCTCTACTTGGGCAAAAAGAAAATTAAACACTGATGGCAAACAAGAGCTTAAAAATGCCAAAGCAGAATTGTAACTTCATGGGATCCGTTTTTAATTGTCGGTATTATTTTCTGAGTGATCTGAGGGCTTTTCCCAAAGTCCTTGCCCATGTCTGTATCTTGAAGTTCTTTCCCCACTTTTGATTTTTGCTAAGAGTTTTTTGTTCTTGCTCCTGTCGTCTCTGTCTGTAATGTCTCTCTCTTTCTGTCTCTGTCTCCTCTCTCTTTCTGTCCCTGTCTCCTCTCCTCTTCTCCCCTCATCCTTTTTTCCTCTTTCTTTTCCTTTTTCTCTTTCTTTGCTCCCTGCTCCCTACATTAGTTTATTTTGGACAGGATCCTGTATATCTCAGGTTGGTATCAAATTAGCTACTTATCGGGAGACAACCTTTAGTATCTGAATCTCCTGTCTCTGCTTCCTAAAGCTGAGATGACAGACACCTGGTTTATGCACTGCTGGGACATGCTAATCAGACACTTTGGTAAGCATAAGCAGCGCCCCATCCCTTGTTTATCTACTCAGAGAGCCAACTCAGCTTCTCTGAATCTTTCCTATTTCATTCATTTTCTGCCCTCATCTTAACTATTTCTTTCCCGCTACTGCTTTTGGATTTGGCTTGTTCTTACTTCTTCAGGACTCTTACAGTGCACTGTTATTTGAGAACCTCTGATTTCTTTTTTCCCCCAATATGGCCATGTTTAGCTTAGAAAGGCTGTTGTTTGTCCCATAGGTATTAATTAGTATGTTATGCTTTCCTTTTGCTTTGATTCTATCAATCTTTTATTGCCTTCTTTATTTTCATTGACTATGTAATATTCAATGGTGCGTTGTTGAATTTCCACAAGTTTATATGCTCTATAGTCTCTCTCGCTATTGACTTTTAGCTTTTAGCATTGTGATCAAAATGAAAAGTTATTTCAATTTCATGTTTGTTAAGGCTTTCTGTGCTATTATGATTATTATGGTCTGTTTTAGAGTCAGCTTCACAGGTTGCCGAGAACGTCTCTTCTGAAGTATTTGGATGGACTGTTGTATAGGTTTCTACTGATGTATGATACCATTTACTCAAGTGTATATTTTTTTGTCAAGATGACCTGTTGGTGAGAAAGGGATATTGAAGTCATCCACTATATATTGGTATTCATTTGTGACTTTATTTATTTGACTTAAAAACTTTATTTGCCTGTGGTTTGTTTGGGGGGGCATGCGTGTGCTAGTGTGCACTCACACGCATACATGTGCTTGCTGAACCCGTAAGTTGATATTGGTGTCTTTCTCACACTTCATTTATTGAGGTATGCTCTCTTGCTGAAGCTAGAGAGCACCAATAATGACTAACTAGTCTATCTAGGCAGTTTGCCTTGGGGATCCCCGCTCTGCCTCCAGACTGCTGGGATTACAGGCAAGACTGCATCTGTCTGGCTTATGGGCTGGGACTGGGGTTCCATACTCCAGTGCTGCTACTTGTGTGGCAAGTACTTTTATCTGCTGAGCCTTCTTAGGATCCCCTAAACTTCGACTTTACATTTAGCAGTTTTCATTTTATGAAATGGGTGCACATGTCAGCTGGGTGCATAGAAGTCTAGGATTGTCTTCTTGTTACCTTTTGACTGTTTGGCTGTCAGGAATTAGAACAGTGACTCTTGGCTGGTTTACAATTCCATTTCTTGGAAATAACTTTTCTGTCCTTTCACTCCATGGTATCATCTGTTTAGAGTGGCACATTTCTTGGAGGCAACAAACAAATGGATTTTTATTTTGACCCCAAACTGCTCATCTGTGTTTTTTGATTGGTGGAATTGGGAGCCTTACTCTTCAGAGTTATTGAGAAGATACGTATCGATCCCATCACTTTGAATTGTTCAGTGTTTTCCTAATCTTCATTTGTTTTACTATAGTTGCAGCATCTATTTTTTTTTTTCCATAGCTTCTTGTGTATGTTTGTTTTCTTCAATCCAAAAAAATTCTTTCCAGTGTCTTCTGCGAACATGGCTTAGCAGTCTTGGGAAAGTAGGGTCATAGTGTGTACCCTCTAACCCCTCTCCCCTTCAGCATGGCAGTTTACTGGGGATCTTAGGGTTCCTATTGCTGGAGATGCCATTGTTAGTATTTAGTCAGCCTGCTTCTGGGTTGCCTAGTAACCTGTGATGCCAACATGTGTCCCCTGCCTTGTTTCAGTTGCTCCATAAAAGGATCAACCCGCCACTTGGTGGCTCTCTTACTCTCTTGCCTTCTTGCTCTTGAGCCCTCTTCCTCTCTCCAGCTCTCTCCCCTTTCTCTGTTGGGGCAGCCTTTCCCCTCCCATTATCATGGCTCACTCTCCTCTCTCTTCATCTCCATCCAATAAACCTCTTTCATATAATATATGTTACGCATCATCATTTCAGCCATGTCTATGGCAGCGCTTACAAAGAAAAGCATTTCATTGTGGCTTAGAGGTCAGAGATCTAGTCCAATTATTGTCATGGCAGGAAACACGGTGGCACACAGGCAAATGTGCTGCAGGAGTGGAAAATTCCACATTTTGATACAAAGGCAGCAGGAAGAAAGTGAGCCACTGTACCTAGCTTGACCTTTCCTTTCCTTCCTTTTCCTTTCCCTTTCCTTTCCTTCCCTTCTTTCCTTTTCTTAAACCCTCCCATTTGTCCTCCTTGCTCCCCTTCAAATTCATGACCTTTTCTTCATTGTTATTGTATGTATATGTGTATATCCATATATTCCAAAGTATAAACTGCTTAGTCTATATAATGTTTCAAACCTTTATTTACATTTTAAGGACTGGCCATTTGGCACTAGACAACCAATTATTTTGTGTTTTTCCCTGGGAAGGACTTAGCCCCAGCTTTCCACAGTTGCCTCTAGTTCTTTGTGTAGGGTTGAGGCCTTGTGGGCTTTTCCTTGTGTAGTTTTGTCTACTGGTTTTGTCTACTGGTGTCATTCAACTCACAGTCGGGCAGTAATGTTGGTGAGTCTTTATTTGTGTAACTTCTGACACTACTAGGAGACACATTATCACAGCAAACTCCCAGGTCCTCTGGTTCCTACAATCTTTCTGCTTTTCTCTTCTTCAATGTTCCCTGAGCCTTAAAGTGTAGGAGTGTTTTGTAAATATAGCCATTGTGACTGGGCTCTACTACAACTCTGCATTTTGAGTGGCTATGGTTTTCTATAACTGTCTCTGTCTGTTGCAGAGAAGTTTTCTTGTTGAGGGGTAAAAATTGCACTGATCTGTGGGTATAAAGACAAATGTTTGTTTACAGATTTTTGTTAGGGATTATGATGGTTTAGCAAATTAGCATGTAGATTTTCCTCCAATAATTACTAGCACTAAGTAGTTAGCTAGGTTTCCAGTACTGGGCATGGTTTCCCTCTTGTTGAGTAGGTCTTAAGTCTAATTAGAGAACTGTTGTTTACTGCCAAGGTATGTTTACCAGTATTGCACCCTTTGAGTTATCATTGTCATGCTGGTTATTGATATGGTTTTGTCATAGCTGTGTAGGACTTTGGAAGCTCTCATGGTGCCTTCTGATTGTGTGATATTCTGTAAGTCACTGCCAGTGGTCCAGGGTCTTCTCATCTAGTTTATAGATCTCACATTTGTGTGTCTTACACAGAGAGTTGATTTTGGTGTCTGGTGTAAAATGTGGGTCTAGTTTTATGCTTTGGTATGTATGTGGAATTCAGTTTTTTTTTTTTTTTCCTGAGATAATTCCCTGATTGCGTGCTACTTTTTCTCAGTGTTCTGGTGTCCACTTGACTTGGGTCCAACACAACTCAAACACCACATCAATGTATAGAAGTTTACTGTCATCAAGCCACTTTGATCAGTCACGTGCAGAAGAGTCCCAGTGTAAGCTGAACTGCAACCTCCATGAGCTAGAATGCTGCAGAGCTTTTAAAGCACAAAAATCACAGAAGCCACAATCATCTGGGCCAAGTTAGTTATATTTTCCACCACTCAGATTCAGGGATAGAGGACTTTCCTGGGAACATTTCTTTTTGGTGCACTTATTGTTTTCATTGTTTGTTTTGCTCGGCCATGACGGGCAACCTCCCCAGCATTCATGTCTCAGCTTGCCGACCAGGATGCCACTTATCCAGGGAGGTCTTGGGAGCTTCAACTTTGTTTGACCCCTATTCAAAATGGAAGTTGTATTCAAAATGGCTTCAGTTGTTTCCTTATGCATCACTATGCCCAGTTGGTACTCTTGTCAACAATTATTCTGAACTTCCCATTTTGGTTCATTTGTCTTTTTTGTTAGCACCACACCTTTTTCCTTTAGAATGTTTTATTTTTATTATTTACAGGTTTGGCTCTTTTGCCTAAGTGTATATCTGTGCACCAGTGTGCATGCCTGGTGCCTGAAGTTAGAAAAAAAGGCATTAAATTTCCCAGAACTAGTTACAGAGGTGAATCTCTCTTGATGCTGGGTATTAATTCTGGGTCCTCTGGAAGAGCAGCTAGTGTTCTTAATCTCTGAGACAACTTTCCAGCCCACCATATTGTTGACCATTGTAGCTTTGTAGTAACTTGTTTTTTCTTAAGACAGTTCTCACTGTTGCTTAGGCTGATCTCAAACTTTGGGCTTAAATGATCTTTCTGCCTAAGCCTCATAAGCTGGGATAACAGGACATGAGTCATGGTACCCAGCTTGTATTTCAAATCAGGGAGTGTCCAACTTTCCTCAGAAGTGACTTGGCCATTTTTTTCTATTTCTATATGAATTTAGGATTGTTCTTTAATACCACTAGGATGCTGATGGCAGTTGCATTGAATCTATATTCGTATGGATTGTGTGCACATTTTGATAAGATGATTTATTTTGATTCACAGGATATCCTTCCATGTATTTTCATCTTCTGTTTCTTTGATCAGCATTTTCTGACTTTTTTTTTTTTTTTTGCCTAGACCAGGCTGGCATGAAGTTATCGAGATCTGCCGGCCTTTATGTCCAGAGTGCTGGGTTTAAATGTGTACACCACTAAGTCTAGCTTAAAAATTTTCGAAACGTTTGTTGTATTTCTAATCAAGCAATTGTTAAAGCATTAAAAATTTGTTTAAATAAGACACAGCTAGACGGTGGTGGCACTACCTTTTTTAAAAAAAATTTTATTTCAGTCTATTTACATTCCAAGGGTGCCCCTTCCCTTCCCTCCTCCCAAAACCCCCTTTCCCTTCCCCTCTCCCTTTTTCCCCAAGAAAAGGGGAGCTTCCTTCCCCCATAGTTTTAATCTCAGAACAGAGGAGGCAGAGGCAGGAGGAACTCTTGAGTTTGAGGCCAGCCTGGTCTACAGAATGAATCCAAGACATCCAGGGCTACACAGAGAAACCCTGTCTCGAAATAACATAAAGAAGAAAGAAAAAGACACATTAAGAGTTTGAGATTTTGAAGTATAATTATGTAAAGTTAAATGGCACATGATTGGGATTACATTAAATTCAATTAATCTGAATTTTATATTTACATTTTCAGTAAATATATTTACATTTGCATTGCATTCATGCAAGAAGCACTGATTTTTTTTTTTAATGTTTGTCCTTTTGAGAAATTCAAGATAATTTTGCTAAAGTTACTACCTACTCTTTGAATATATGATACTTTAACAGTTTAAGAAAGCTAAAGCCTAGGAAATTTAAATATTATTTGTGATATACAAAACATATACAAATATATATATGTATACTGACATGTACATATGTGTGTATTGTATCTAGTAGTTGTATCTGGGTTTTGCCTATCTTTGAAATGAGGATTGTGGTAGCTTTAAGGGTCCATGGGTGTTCGGGAAGGCTCCTGCTCTTATGGGATGTCAAATGTGTTAATTGTTACATGGCTTGGCAGCAAAAAGTGTAGCCTGTAAAGGAACTGTGGGTTCAGAGTCTTGACCTTGGCTTGTATCCGAAGACTGATCTTCAGGGATGTTAACTGTGGCATCTTGGTTTATATCAAGAAACTCTCTCTCTTCTTGGATATCACTCATGATATCTTCATATAGGCTGTCTATAGAAAGTGGACTTGGCGAAGTAATTGTGTGTCCAAAGCCTTGGTACAGGCCCACTGGTGAGGATGTCTTTGAACCACCAGAAACTGCACCTTGTGATGATGAAGAAAGCAGGCTTGAATGTTCGGTATGATCTGGGTCTCCAGGAAAACACTTTTTTTTGGGATAACCTCGCATTGTCCTCCCTTTAAGACAATATAAATTTATTAGCAAACAGTTATTTTTACCATTCTAAACATATGATTCTAAAAATGGCTTTTCCCTTTCCTCTTTGTTTTCCCTGAATTTGAAGAACCTACACCATGGTACTTCTTTAAATATTTTCTTATTTCTTAAATGACTACTAAGTGGCCATGGTAGGAGAAATACAATAACCTACATATTAGGACTAGAGGCAATACTGAAGTCTGTAAAGTTCTTGTCACACAAACCCGAAGCACCTGAGTTTAGTCCTCAGCATAGGTAAAAAGCCTGGCATGGTTTTGTGTTGCTTTTGGTCAGAGACAGGAGGGTCTGGGCTCTCTGGCCAGCCATCCTCCTAGCTGAGTCTGTGAGCCCCGGGGCAGTGAGAGACCTAAAGCCAAGCAGAATAGCTCCTGAAGAATCACACCTGAGGTTCCTCCCTGGCCTCCCCATGCACATGTGCCCGCGCGCACACACACACACACACACGTTAAATAGCTGTTACTTACCGACTCGTCTTACTTGTTCAGAAATATCATCTCTGATATCTGACAAGTCCCACATAGCGAGGAAGGAGTCAAAGCAGGAGCCCTCCTCTGCTTCATGCACGTAGGGCTTATAGGAGAAACTATAATGATGGGCAATTGCCGCAAGGAACATTTCAACGCAGATTATAAAGTCCTACAGATGATAACAACATCAGGCCTCTTTGGGATTAAATCTAGTTCTCCAAACTAGGTTTAAATAACTAGGGTATCAAATTTTTTTTAAAGTTCCAGATTGTATTCATTTTTTAAAACTTTTTTTTTTCACATCTTAACCTAGTGAGCCAAGATTTATATCTTTTTCATTTCCTCAGTCAAGTATTTTTCAGTCTGTTAACCAATGACTGAAAGATAACATGCAGATATAAGTGGACCAAGAACAAGTAATCATCAGTCAGTACGTATGGTTCATCTCTCTAGAGTTCCTGCTCCTCACCACAGTAAGATAACAGCTTGCCCCATTGTTTGCATGTGAGCAGATTCAATGGCTTAACAAACAGTAAAATTTGTTGAGTTCAGACACAGCACTACTTACCTGCAGGCCCGTGGCCACAGCTTCTGCACTTTGCCATTCCCAGGTCCGCCTTTCTGAAATAACGCCAACTTTAACCAACAAAGCAATAAGTACTGCTTGCCTGTATGTCAAGAAAAGGTCAATGTTTAAATAATGAAAAGATCAACGTGGGGCTGGGAGGTAGCACATATCTGTAATTCCAGTGCTCCTAATGTGAGCTCTGGGAGGTAGCAAAGAGAACCCCAAGAAGAGTGCAGGCCAGCAAGTCTGATATATGCAGAGGGAACAATTAGGAGATCCTGTGTAACCAGCATTTGCTACTTTGTGGGTTCTTCTTTCTTCCACTCCTTTTCATCCCCTAACACTGGATAGGAGAGAAGGAAAGAAAGACAGGAAAGACATCCCTGAATAAAGTCAGGGGTTGGAATAGGCAACATTATCATTAGACTACTTCTTGCTGATAAGTGGTGTTGAGCTCCTTGGGGCAAGTTTGATCTTCGTTGTCTTGATATCTAATTTCTTATTTCTCCTTTGCACATGACTACCTAACAAACTATGACCAACAGCAACCAATAACCCTGACCCCTCAGGACCCTAGCATTTATATATCCTCTGAAAAGTCCTCAGAATTCCAAATGTTACATAATCCCAGAAACGATCTGCAGCTGGCAGAATCACACCTCTGCCAGAGTACAAGGCAAATCACAGTCAGCTGCTGCAAAGTAGTCCTATATTCCCATACCTGGGATTTAAATGGAAATATAGTCTTTAAATGTTTAAAAATTTTATTTCTTCACAATTTATTCATTATCTAGCCTGACTGAAGCCCCTCCCTCAACACCAGTCCCACCCTCCCTCTTCTCCCCCCCATCCCTTTTCCCTAGTAGAGTTCTCTACTATTGCCATGTGCCCATAGCTTGTTAAGTATCATCGGGACTGCTTGGATCCTCTTCCTCTGTGTCTTGGCAAGGCTGCATCATCAGGGGCGAGTGATCAAAGAGCAGTCAACTGAGTTCATGATAGAGGCAGTGAAAATATATTCTTATATTTTTGTGTTTTAAAAGAAACCAAAATTGCAGAATTTTCACTACAACCCTGTCTCAAATGAAAGGCAAGGACACCCAAAATTGTCCTCTGACCTCCACATGCACACAGCATGTACATGCCCCCAATCACACACTAAACACAAATATCATATAAAAAAATTAAAAAATACACAGCTCAGCTGGGCAGTGGTGACACAGGCCTTTAATCACGCACTTGGGAGGCAGAGGCAGACAGATCTCTGTGAGTTCAAGGCCAGCCTGATCTACAAAGTAAGTTCAGGACAAGCAAGGCCACACGGAGACACCGTGTCTCAAAGAAGCAATTTAAAACAGTTAAGGCCTCAGTGTGAACCCTAGGATTCCCCACTATCTTGCCTTCAGGGCATATTCTCAATCAAGTTGTGTATATATTAAATGTACTCATCTTGCCTTACAAAATTCTTCTATTAGCTTCATAAGATGAATTCATTATATATTCTTAAAACTTCATCATTTATATGTATATATCATCTAGCATGTGGGCTCCGGGATGGAACCACTGTCACGCTTGGTGATGGCAAGCATCTTGTCTTGCTGAGCCACTTCACTGACTCTGTTTTCAGTTTTGTTTTTCTTTTCTGTCTGTCTGTTTTTTTTTTTTTTAACTTCACTACTTCTGAGTCATGTGGCAGGGTGCCAGAGGACAATTCTGTGAAGTTGGTTTTCTCCTACCTTTACATGGGTTCTGGTGGTCAGACTCAGTTTAGGTTGCAGAGCAAGTGCCTTTCTCTGTTGAGCTATCCTGCCAGCCCACAGACTATCTAACTATAATATTGTTGAATCCCAAAAGTTTGTATGAGCTGCTTCTAAAGAAGACTGCGTATGGCATATATGACTCTTATTATCTACCCTGTTACTAATCTAAGACCAGGCCTAGTTTTGCTTTGTATTTTTTGTTTGCTTTGTGACACCGAGGACAGACAATAGGGCCTTGTATGCACTCTGCAGACACACACTACCTATCTAAGGGCTGCTTATCCTGCCCTACCCTGTGTTTTAAAGGACACCCATGGATAAACATTTTCCCATGTCATTAAGTGTTTTCTCCCAAGTTGATACTGGTTTATTTATGACAGAATCATAGTTTTAAGTAATTTGTTCATTTTGAGATAATATCTTTCTATGTAGTTCTACTTGCTATGTAGACCACACTAACCTTGCACTTACAGAGATCCACCTGCTTCTGCCTCTCTGGGAGTGCTGGGATTAAAGATGCACACCACCACACCCAACAGAACAATAATTTTAATGATAGTATCAAGATATTTAGCTATCTAAAATTATCTTCATCTTTTAAATGTCATAGTGATCATCTATTTCTTTGACTGTTTAGATACAAGATTACACATGTGGCATAGGCTGGTCTAGAACTTGTTATATAGTTAGTCCAGGCTGTCCTCAATACTCATAATTTGGGATACTCTTGCCTCATCCTGAGCGCTGGAATTAAAGGTATGTACCACTACACATGACTAAGAATATTTGTTTTTGTAAATCTTTTTAAAAACTATTTAATGTTTATTTTTTATGTGAGTTTTGCCTGCCTGCATGTATGTATGTATGTGTAACACATGTGCAGTACATGCAGAGGGCATTAGAACCACTGTAACGGGAGCTGCAGAAGATTGTGAGCCACCAACCTGTGGGTGCTGAAAACTAAATCTAGGTCCTCTGGCAAAAGCAGCCAGTGCTCTCATCTGCTGAGTCACCTTCCCAGCCCTGTTTTTATAAATCTTGCAAAAGCTAAAGGAATGGCTTTTTAAAAAAGGTTTTCTTACTTCTATGTATGTGTGTGTCTGACGATGCAAGCATGTGCCCCAGAGGCTAGAAGGGGGCTTCAGCTTCCTTGGAGTTAACATGAGGATCTGAGCTGCCAGACATGGGTGCTGGGGACCAAACTGTGACCTCTGGATAAGTAGCAAACTCTTAATCGCAGGCCCATTTCTCTAGCCCCAAACACTAGCTTTTGTTTTTTGAGACAGGGTTTTTCTCCATGTGGCCCTGGCTGTCCTAAAACTCCCTCTGTAGACCAGGTTGACCTTGAACTCCGAGATCCATCTGCCTCTGCCTCTGCCTCCTGTGTGCTGGGATTAAAGGTGTGTGCCACCACCACCTAGTATAGGACTAACTTTTTTTTTTTTTTTTTCCAGAGCTGAGGACCGAACCCAGGGCCTTGCGCTTGCTAGGCAAGCGCTCTACCACTGAGCTAAATCCCCAACCCCAGGACTAACTTTTAAAAGAAGTTAAGTAACAGCACTTTAGTTCACCTCCTATATTAACACTTGTTTTCTTTGTAGTTTGTATTTTGATAGCTCAGGCTGGCCTTGAACTGGTAGTCTTGCCACTCAGTCTTCCAGCTGCTGGGATCATAGGCAGGCACTACTGAGCCTGGCATTGTTTTGATATTATTTTAAAATTCTCTTAACCAACAGTTTTTATTGGCATTTATAAAACGAGAACATCCAGGAGAAAGCAGTACTTACCAAAAGGAGACGAAGACGACAAGCTTCACACAGAGAAACTTGCCAACAGGTTGTATAGGGCTGAGTTCTTCCTTTAGCACTTGGTAAAACAGCAGAAGGCAGTACATGGCGAACTAGAGACAAAAGCACAAGTCAGAACTCTGCAGGACAGGAGCTGCTACAGCAGGACCACAGCCTGCTCTACTGCTCTAATGGCCCAGGCAGTACCGAGCTACACTGACAGCAGGCTGTTCAGGCTTTGCTGCAGATGCTCAGAAGTGAAACTTCAAGAGAGAGATGTAATGTTTTCTGTAAAGATGCTTCTAAAAGTTCACTTACTGGAACTCAAAGCAATAAACAAATAACATGAATGAAACAAAAGGTTTCCTTCAGTTAAGAAAAAAAAAAAGAAACCAGATGTCAGCTTTTAAACACAAATTACCTACTTTTATAAGTATTTAGATTACTTTTATTAGCTAGTCCTTTGCGTAACATTTACACAACACTCACACACTGTTTAATTAATTAATTATTTTTTAAAGAAAGGATCTCGCTATGTAGCCTTAGTTCTCCTAGAACTTTCTCTGGCCTCAAACTCACAGCCACCTGCCTTTGGCTCCCCAGTGCTGGGATTAAAAGTGTGTGCACAAGCACCCAGCAAATTCTTCCATTTTTATTCAACTCTATTCTATCAATATGCCAATTAGACTTTTTCCTCGTACTGAGTAGGTCTCTGTATTATGTTTGTTTATTTATTTATTATTCAGGAGGCACACAATACATACAGCTACACAGCCATGAAGCAAACTACAGGTCTACATGTAAGTCACTGAATCATTCACAGACATATTTGTTATGTTTATATTGCATAAAAGTATACATTTAAGCTGCCTAAAATTCCATGTTCAAATAAAAAGGTAATATTTTATCTTAAGAAATAGTACCTGATAATATTTAGCAACAGAAATTAATTTAGTAAAACTAAAAATACGATTATTTACTCACCAGTTGTGACAAATTGTTTATTATAACCAGGTAGGTCCAAGCATTGGAGAAACTAAAGTTCCCCTCATCGTATACTCCAAGGATTTCACACACCCTGAAAAGTGATAAAAATCAGACAGCTTTATGATTAACCAAATAGACCTACATCTTCCCCCCCCCCCCCGAGGCAGGATTTCTCTGTATAGCCTTGGCTATCCTTAACTTACTCTGTAGACCAGGCTGGCCTCAAACTCACAGAGATCTGCTTGCCCCTGCCTCTCTGAGTGCTGGGATTACAGGTGTGTACTACTATGTCCGGCTTGTGTGACTTGTCTTTATAAACCAACTAAAGGAGTGTTTTTCTGATGTGTTTTTCTCATCTCTGCTCTCTAAAGGATGGGAGTCTTGTGGCAGTTCCTCCCACTGTTCACTGTCATGGAATCCACTGTATGTAGGGGGCTTTATAGTAGACTAGACTTCCACTATTAAGTGATAACTCTTTTTCCCATGTAAAAACACAAATCTTTAAAGACAGGGCTTCGGGTGGCCTTAAACTCTTTATTCTCTTGCCCCTATCTTCCAAGTGCTAAGGATTATTTGCCATGAATGACTACGCTTGGCTTCTGTAGTGCTAGGGATTAAACGCTTTTATACATATGAGGTAAACAGTCTTATCAGCTGAGCTGCAGTGTAGTGTGAAGATTAACAATAACAAAACCTACTGGAAAGTCATACTTACAAAGCAGTTACGGTAGTAATTGGTCTGACCACTGTATACTGTAACACTCCTAGTTTGCATCTAAAAAGCAGCATTCTGCAAAAGAAAGGGACCATCTCAACTATTCAATGGCATGAAAACGTCTCAAAGCCTCCCAACTAAAATAACTTTGACAAGTAATAACAATTATATTTATTCTGCCTATTTTGTTCTAAAATGACAGTAGTTGAAAAACATAGATGGCAATAAGGACATCTACAGACCATTTTGATATTATTTGATAACTTATTCTCTGAAAGACACTCCACCCCTAGCTCTATTCTGGCACAATACAGAACAAAAGGAACAGAAGAAGGTATTGGGAACCTGGTCTTTTCCTGTTTCCTACTTCTGCCATGATCACCTTAAACCAACAGGATTAAATGATCTGAATCTGTAAGCCAAATAAAGCTGATTATCTGGGGAGTTTTGGCAGTGACAGAGGGCTCCTTAACAAAGCTCCAGGAGAAACACTGAGGCAATAAATAAACAATAAATTGTGTGCACGTGCATTTACATTTCAGATGCAGCTTCCTTGTGAATGGTTTACAGAGAGATTTAGTTGGACAAGGAATGTCCATCTGAGTGTGATCAGCATCATTCATCTCTTTGCTGGATGGCTGATGCACCTGCCATATGCCTTTCCACCATAATGGACTGTACCCTCAAACTGTGGGCCAAATAAACTTGTCATAGCAGTAAGAAAGGTAAAGTTCTTTGTGTAAAACAAGCAACCTTAACCTTTTACTCTAACAACATTTTTTAGCCAGGGGCTGGTGGCGCACACCTTTAAACCCAGCATTTAGGAGGCAGAGGCAGGTGGATCTCTTTGAGTCTAAAGCCAGCCTGGTTTAGAGTGAGTTCCAGGACAGCCAAGGCTACACCGTCCTGAAAAACCAAAAAGGAAAAACTAACTAAAAATTCCACTTTTAAAAGGCTCATTTATTTTCCTTTATGTGTATGTATATTCTGCCTGCATATGCACATGTGGTGTGTATGTGTGCACATGTTGGATCCCCTGGAAGTGGGGTTATGGGCAGCTGGAATGCCTGAGAGTTATTTACTACATGGGTGTAGGGTATTTACTACATGGGTCCTCTGCAAGGGCAACAGTGTTCCTGACCACAGAGCCAGCTCTCCAGCCTTTAGGAAATGGCACCGGCTTATCTTCCTCTACTGTCATACACAAATAAAAGTAGTATTTTGCTAGAACATGGCTATTTATTGCTTTTGTTTAATATTACACGTTGTTTTCCCACCTAGTTTAAGTCTTTTAACTAGCAGTGTGATCCTGTACAAGATCTGTAGGCTCAAATTCCAAAGTGTAAAAAAGATGATTAAATATTTTTCTGTATACACTGATAAACTTTTCATTGGCTGAGCACTGTAAAAATAACAAAAACCTCCCAACATGTGCATCTTAAAAATGTATTTTGTTATCTTTCAAACTGTACCATGTGATAAATAGGGTAAGTGCTCTGCCTATTGTTTCTGCCCCATTCACAGCACTGCCTTGCAGAGAGCTGACTGATATTTAACAATTCTGTTTCCATAAAAACTAAACAAACATATTAAAACCCAAAATACTCACTCCCCCATTGCCCATGGTGGACAGCAGCATAAAGGAGGGAGATGGTTTTGCTGATCTTTAGCTTCCAGGTGTAGCATCAAGTTTGGGAATCGAATTGTCAGGTAGTTGTTAAGAAATATCATAAAGTTATAGATGACATACGCTTCATAACATTCCCTCCAGGTGTCCACGTATATTGCGATTTTGGGATATTTCAAAGCCACCCACTGTGGAAAAGCACAGATGTTAAAGAGCTGTAGCCTAAATAACATAAGTTGGTGCTCAAATTCACAGGATGATAACCATAAAACCTGAGGGATCTTTCACATAATTGCAGTAAAATCTCTAAAATAACCCGGAATAAGTTTATTTGGGGAGGGAAGCAAAGAATGCTGAGGATTAAACAATGCAAGGCTGCATGCCACCACAAAACTACATTCCAGGCCCTGCAAAACATGCTTTAAAGTGTAATAAACATCTTTGATATAGTTAAACCAAAAGGTGTTTGAGGTAAATAATGAACTTAAAAGTTAATTGAGTTATCAAATATAAATTGAAACTAAGAAAAAAATTGATCACAGAAAATGTTACTAATGACCCCCCCCAAAAAAAAAAATTTTTTTTTTTTTGGTGTTTTTGTTTTTTTTGAAACAGGGTCTATATAACCCTGGCAGTTCTGGAACTCACTTTGTAGACCAGACTGGCATCCAACTCACAAGAGTTCCTTCCACCTGAGTGCTGACATTAAAGGCATGTATCACCACACCTGGATAAAGACATTTTCTTTTATATCTAATTAGTAGCTGTATCCACTGTGGAAATTTCTTCACTCTCCCACTTCCCTCTTTTTTTTTTTTGGTACAAATAAAAGATTTAACTAAAAAGTGTGATAGTGAACAATGAGCACCCTTCTCAAAATCTGCACCCATGGGGTCAGCCACCCTGGAACAGAAACATTTCAAACGACCCCCGAGCTCAGGTCTGCACTCTGAGCTTAGAGAGATCCTCTCACCTGCACACAGCACTGACAGTCTATCAGGTATCACAAGCCATCTAAATATGAGTTTAAGTATAGGAGAGTTGCATCTAGTTCATCTGCTGATGCTACCCATTATAAGGGACCTGAGCCTCAGCATATTTTGGTGCCTGGGGTGGGAAGGAATACCCTTGTGGCTACCTAGGGATGGGGGTAAGTCACAAATTACAGTCTTTAGAATATTAAGAATCACTAATTGAAAATGTAAGCAACTGAACAAGGAAAACCGCTAAAAATATTTGAAATACCTGCATTTTTTCATTATAATCATTCCATCTTCCTTAATGACCTTAAAAAAGTGAAATTGTAGCACTTGTAGCAGTGCACACCTTTAATCCCAGCACCTGGGAGACAGAGGCAGGAAGCTCTCTGTGAGTTCAGGGTCAACCCAGTCTACACAGTGAGTTTCAGGAGAGCCGGAACCACATAATGAGACGCTGTCTCAAAAAATACAAAATACCTAGACTTTAGTGATGTATACCTTTAATCCCAGCACACAGGAGGCAGAGGCAGGTGGCTCTCTGAGTTCCAGGCCAGCCTGGTCTACAGAGTGAGTTCCAGGCAAGCCAGGGCTACACAGAGAAACCCTGTTTTGAAAATACAAAAAGAAAAAAGGTGAAAATTTCACTATTAATCTCTCTTTGTCAATATTGTGTGTTCATTACCTTATTAAGCATTCTCTAGTAATCATAGTTAAGAGTCATAAAATAGTCAATGAAACACAATAAAATATACTTACACTATCCAAACTGTATATTGGAACCATCCAAAGAATCCTATGGAAAGTAAAACATAAACATTTAATGTGGTTTATGAATTAAGTCAGTCAATATCAGCAATAGCAAATGTAGTTAGTCTTGACCTTATGATGGGTTTTTGAAGTTCAGGTTGTGTGTAATGTACCAGATGTTGAAGAATTCCCCACATTGACACAGGTATCGTCAACAGCAGAAATATTCCAGCAATAAACCAAGCTTTAGTGTGGATTCCAACCTTAGAAAACAAAAGAACACCTTAGCTTAGATTCTGATATTAAAACTATAAAAATCAATGTCTTTTCATCTGATTACTAATACTGCTTGGTATTCCCCAAATAGTAACAATTTAAAAAGATTTACTTTAAGAAAATTATATGTATGTATGTGTCTGTGTGTGGATATGCGCATCTGTGCGTGTGGTCACCTGCTGAGGTCAGAAGGTACTAGATTCCTTGGAGGCAGAGGCAGGCAGATCTCAGTGAGTTCTAGAACAACCAAAGCTACATATTGAGACCCTGTCTCACAAAAGAGCAAAAGAACCCTCTTCAAAAACAAAACAAAAACAACAAAAAAACCCATTTACACAGTATCTTTGTCCGTTCCTGGCTTGTTACTTGTTTTCTGATTCTGTTTCTTGCTGTTTCTAGGTGAGGGCCTGATTCTGACAACTCATGAAGGCCAAGCGTCCTCACGTTGTGCTGTTAGGAAGTTTCATTTCAAACAGTCATAAAGCAAGTGACTGGAAAGATGAGTCCCTCTGGTAGTCATGTCCCCATAGCACAGTATCACTCTGGCCACTTGCCTCTCTGCCTCAGTGTCCCCTCATCTGTATAAAGAGAGAATTTCCTATATTTTGCATTTCTAAGAAGATTAGAGTTACATAAAAAAACTAAAACAATTTTGGTGACATGCTCATTAGATAATGCCTCTAACCTTAAAAAGAAGTAACACAAGAACAAAATCTTTCCTTAATCTCACAGTCCTTTCCACCTATGTGTGATCATTTCTCGGGCTCCTTAAGACTCAAAATACTCAAAAATCATATATTCCCCGAGTCTGTGTTTCCAGCACACATTTCACTTAGTTTGTTTCTGGTTTTGGCCCTTCCAGCTTCAGTGTAATCACTAAGTTGCCAATGACATTCTATTGTGAAAAGTGACAGACAACAGGATGGCTGCCTTGGAAGCCTCCTTCAGCTCACTGACCCTCTTTGTAAATCCCTGTGAAATAGTGCTGCGGGGTCCTTTGCTCTTCTTTGTGTTCTTAATCTCACGCATTTGTTTGTTTTCTGAGACAGGGTTTCTCTGGGTAGCCTTGGCTGTCCTGGAACTCACTTTGTAGACCAGGCTGGCCTTGAACTCAGAGATCCACCTGCTCTGCCTCCCAAGGGCAAGGATTAAAGGCGTGTGCCACCACGCCCAGCTTCAAGCATTCTAAGTATGGACCCTGTCTAAAGTCTGACCACTAGGAGGTTGTGCTCTCCTCATTCATGTTGGAACTTAACCCCTAATGTAAATGGCTGTGTTTGGAGAGAAGGCTAGTAGGAAGTGACGTAGGTGAAATGAGGTCATTGTCTTATTGGGCTGGTGATCTCAAAAAGAGATCTTTCAGTATGTGATTATTCAGTGAGAGTATGGCCATCTGCAACCTGAGAGGTCCTTCCTCTGACTGCAAACCCCGCTGCCCCATTATATTTGACTCCAAAATAGTTTTCCAGACTGTGAAAAAAAAAGAAAAAAGTCCTGTTAGGAACTCAGATCGATATATATATTTAAATGTGTTCTGTGTGTGAGTGCAGGTGTGCATCTGTGGGAGTCAGGACAGCTTTCGGAGTCAGTTCTCTCCTTCCGCCTTGTTGAGGTAGGGGCTCGTTTCTGCTGTTTGCTACTCCAGGCCCACTGGCTGGCAAGCTTCCAGGCAGTTGTTACCACCTTCGGTCCTACCTCGGGTTACAGAGATGGAATTCAGGTGGTCAGGCTGCGTGGCTGCTGAGTTAGCTGCTGAGCCATCTCCACAGCCCATATTACGGCATTTTCTCATGGCAGGGAGAGGAGTTAAGACTCCACATGTGCACCTGCACTTTACGATTTTCTGAAGTCTAGACTTGCTTCCAAGTGCATCATCTGACACACCCACCTGCACATCCTCCATTAAACATACCTGTCAGAAAGTGAGGGACTTGGGATGTTAGCAGTTTGTACTGAAGAGTAGAAATGGTCTTAAAGATTAGTGGCACTTTAAAACTACAGCTAGAGCTCACAACTCAGAAGTCTTCAACAAATGATATACATCTCACTTACCTTTCTATGCAGTATTCCAAGGGGTACTAAGTGAGGAAATTATGTTAAGATTGCTATACCTAAAATTTGGGTAGACAAATTTCATATAACCTAAAAACTTAACAAATGAGAAATGTTATTAATAATACTATGTTGTAGTTATCGTAAAGATTTAGATAGCCTATAATTAGAAAAGCCAACAAAATTTTAGTGAATAAAAGGTCCCTAACAAATATGTTTAGACACATTGTTTAAAATATTTTTTTCACAATCAAAGGGTGGGCATCTCTATGGTCTGTCATAACTACTGAAATAAGTGCTTCTCAACAAAAGTATTTTCTGGTTATTATGTTGATAATTCTAAGTTCACTTGACACATATATTATAGATTTAAGTATCCCACTAGTATTACTTTACTAATGTCACAACACGATATCAACTAATAATGGAAGGTGGGCCAGAGAGATGGCTCAGCAGGTGATGTGCTTGGCCTCCAACACTGACAACATGAGCTCACTCTCCAGCACTTCTCAGGACAGGGGCAGAGCCAACGCCCCCGAATGTCCACTCTCTGATTAACTTAAGGCTTGGCAGAGTGCCTGCCCGCCTCAAATGCACAAAGCCCTGGGTTCAATCCCCAACATTGAATAAACAGAAAGATGGATACACCCATAATCCCGGCACTGGGAATGTGGAGGTAGGAGGATCATTCTACTCGGCTACAAAGCAAATTCCGGAACAGACTGGTCTACATAAGAGTTTATGTCATTAAAGAAACAAAGAAAAGATGTAACTTCAAACGTAAAAACAATTTACAAAGTCAAATTTACAGGAATCCTTTACTTCCAGGAAGCCCGCTAAAAGCTTATAAAATCCAGAACGTAGCTTTCAAGGTATCTGCAGAGCAGATACGATTTCAAGAATAAAGTTCTTAGTCGGGCGCAGCGGCGCTTGCTTGTAATCCCAGCACTCTGGGAGGCAGAGACAGGCGGATCTCCATGAGTTCCAGGCCTGATCTACAACGTGAGTCCAGGAGAGCCAAGGCTACAGAGAAACCTTGTCTCGGGGGAAAAAAAAAAATTCTTTCTGGGAACTGATGGTTGTGGGCAAAGCAGTTCATGCTGAGCAGCTGCATTAACTGTTTTCTCCTCCGGGTCCCACTTCCACTTGTAGCGGCAAAATGAAACCAGACCGGTCGGTTTAAAGTGCAAAGACGCAATGTTTGCAGACTCCAGGCGTCAGAAAGCAGACAAAGGGGCTGTGTCAGCCAGCGTTGGGAACGCGCAGAGGTGCTGGGCCCTCTTACCTTCAGTTTCTGAAGTTCCCAAATACACAGAGGAACCGCGACCAGGATGGAAACCACGTAAATAAGTACGAGCAGGGGTCGGATCCATCTCCTCCAGTTGTTCCGGTTACAAGCGCAAGGCATCTTCGTAAACGAACCAGCTCGCAGCAGCCGGGTAAACGAACCAAACCGAGATTTTGGTAAGTTCTGTTCTTCGGTTGCTTCCTCCTCGGTCTCTCTACGGAGGAAGATTCACCAGGCGCTCGCGCCGGGGGCTCGGGGCGCGCGGGGCGCTCGGGGCGCGCGGCGCTCGCGGCGGCGGGTCCGAACGCTCGCAGGGGCGGCTGGCATCCTCGCCGGCCCGCCCGCCCGCCTTCGGGCCGCGCCTCACCGGGGGGCCGCCCGCAGCGCCCGCGGCGCCATGGCCCTGCGCACGGCCGCGACCTGGGGCGCCCGCTCCTCGCTCGCTCGCTCGCGACCGGACCCGCCGCCGCCGCCGCCGGCTCCCTGCTTCCTGGTTCGGCAGGCGAGTCTCCGCCCCCCGGAAGACCCGGCCCGCGGCTCCCTCACTCACCCGTCGGAAACTTCTTCCGAGCTCATCTTTACAAGATTTGCGTCCGCTTCCGTTTCCGTTCAGTTGCTCGAGGCAAATGATTTGCGGGGAGGCTCAAGCTAGGCAAACCTTGTCCGTTAACGCAGGCTATTATGATTGGTCAGCCGCGGAAGGGGGCGGGACTGTAGCCTAGGTTACCGGGGGCGTGGCGAGGGGGCCGGGGAGGGGACCGCACCTTTGCAGGCATCCTGGACTTGCAGGGTCTCCGTGGCTCTGGGCAAAGGAAGCTGTGGGACCTGGGAACCCTTCAGAAGCACGCGCCACATCCTTGAGACTTTGTTCCGTGTAAAGGAAGGTCTTAGGAGGGGCGGCCACCGTGGAGCGGAGCTTGCCTTTTTCTCAGAAGGTCCTCAGTTGTCTTTAGGGGTGGGATCGGAAGCCAGCTGGAAAAAGACCGAATAGCAACCTGCGCCTGGATTTCAGATCGAGTTTAGGGCCTTAAGGAGGGATCTTTGCATAATTTCTGGACTGGACAGAAGAATCTCTCTAAAAGTAGTTTATTTGGAAGCAAGCGTCAATATGAAATATTCACATTTAAAACTTGTATTAAAACGTCTTACTATCTCCCCCTCCCCCCCGCACCCACCGAGACAGGGTTTCCCGGTGTAACCTTGGCTGCCCTGGACTCTCTTTCTAGATCAGGCTGGCCTTGAACTCACTGAGATCCTCCTGCCTCTGCCTTCCCGAATGCTGGGATTACAGGCGTGCCCCACAGTGCCTGGCTAGTTTTAGTCATTTAAGATTTAAAAAGTCAGCGTTCTGACTCGGAATGCTTTTAGCTGTTAAGGTTTACAGTGGCAAACGAGATCTTAAAGTCTTTCTAAATTAAGGGAGCAAGCAAACACCTGTGTCCTGATTAGTCACATGAACATGGCCTATATAATCATTTTCTGAAATCAAACACTCTACCCTCATTGTATGAGTGGATTTTCACAAAAGTGCCGAATGCCAACAGGCAGTTTTGCGTTTTTCACATGAGAAAATTTTCAAGTGATTAATTTGCTCAAATATTGGCCTGCTAAGTAGCACAGCTTTTCCCTGACCTTGGACTTTGATTGGTGTTTAAATATTTGCCTTAAACCAGGGGAATTCTGCCTGTTAGCTATTCGGACTAGGATCAGTGGACCAAAGTCTCAACAGACATGCAAATGAAATCGTATATTCCTGTCACTCTGTAACCCAGAGCCTGGACTGACCTTGGCAGTCTTTCCCCTATTATTTTATGATCTCCATTTTGGTTTTAAGAGACCAAAGAATTAAAAATTAGTTTTTTGAGTTATTGGTTTAAAGTTTAAAGCACAAGCCTGAACAAAGGCCAGACAGGTGGAGACATGTCCAGCCACCTGAGGGGAGGAATCAGCCTTACTGCATTCTTTTCTTACCACTAGAGATAGTTTCTATGAAACTGGCCCAGATCGCCCCTCTCCCCTAGGATTGGGATTAATTAATGGTTTTGAGGCCTTCCTATATAGCCTATCAGGATGACTCTGGCTGATGAGCTGACCGACTGTAGCTACGGGGACCTGGGAGATGTTCCAGATCCTGGCGGGGACAGGGCTCTCCCATAGCACTGTAGGGGACACAGAGTCCCAGATTGTAGGGGCACAGGGTCCCAAGTCCGTTTGATAGGCCTAGAAAGTGTGTTGCTCCTACAGAGATAGGAAGTGCCGCCAACATACTAGTTTTGGGTTCTTACCTGCTTGCCTGGTGGAATCTATTGTTTGGCTTCGTGTTTGTCTCTTGTCTGTCGTGACTATTCTCATTTCTTTGGACAAGATTCAGCCGACGTATAACATGGGACAGACTCCTTCTAAACCCCTAGACTTAATTCTTGCCTAGCGGGGAGCCCACCGTCTGTTTTTGGTGGACGAGGTTGGAGTGGTTGACAGAGAGCCCACCTGCCTTGTCTTTGGGGAGGTTGATGGACTGCCCACCTGCGAGTTGGGGAGATTTTCGGTGGACATGGAATCCTACCATCTACCCTCCTCTCTGTGCTGCTTTCAGTTTCCATGGCAGGGAAACCATGGTGAGAGTCTGTGCGTCTGAGCTTTTGGATCTACTTCTGTTTCCATTTGCGAAACAGCTACACGGTTCCTGTCTGTCTTTCTATTTTGTTCCTTGTGCTTCTGTTTCTTCTTTTGTATTGGACTGTGACTGGCGATATGGGACAGACTGTTTCTAACTCCCTAGACTTAACTCTTGCCCATTTCAGGGAGGCTCTGGTCTCTAGTCTGGCAGAAAGACAGGCTGGTGTAGTTGGGTGGAGCCCAGTTTTGGGCAGGTCACCCCTAATGGAGCAGGGCAGAGGGCCCATTGAGAGACGGGCCACTGTTCCTTTGCTTTATCCTGTCTTTCTTTCTGCATGCCTTGTACCAGTGCATTGTTTTCTTGTGTTGTTCTTTTATGGGTTTGTTGTTTGTTTATGATGGTCTCATAACAGCTTTTTGCTGTTCAGTTTTAATGCAATGTGGTAGGATCAGCAAGATTTGCCAGCCCCTCTATGGACCATATCTGATTAAAAGTTTTGCTTTGATTTTAGTTCAGAAATATATTCAAAGTTACACTAATGACTATAGTTGGTTACAAGATTGAGCTTTACGTAGTCTCTTGTTTATGTTTTCAAGGTTAAGCCTAGGATGGATAACTATGAAGTTTGCCCATGTAGATCTGCTTGAAATAGATACGGTCCTAAAACACTTATCTAAGGAATATGCCAGAATTAGAGATTATGGCATTCTGTTTTACAGGATGCAGTTTAGAGCAGATAACTAAAGATGGACAAAGAGTAACTCAGATATGCTGGCCCTCAAGCTTGTCAGAGATCTGTGGAATATGGTATTTTAACGTGTGTAAGCTTATTGTGACAGAGAGTCCCAAAATCCTGGCAGTAGCTCCCAAGGTCTCCCAGAAGATTTGGGCACAACGATAGATGACTTCAACTCTGGATTGTGGTATGTTGGCCACTGGGCAAGACTGCCCCAACTGGCCCTCCACTAGGGTCCAGCCTAAACAGTGACCTGGAAAGTCACTGTTTCATGTTGCTGAAGGCAAGGTGAGATCAGTCTCTCATGTTCTTTTTTTCCACAGAAACAGTCTCTCATCCTCTGTGCCTGAGGGCTGGACTGCCTCTGCTCATGATGCCATGAGACCACAGGAGCCAGGGACAACTGCTTTGGTGGTGGACTGACTAGTTGTCTCTGTCATTTTGATTGTTACATAGATTGGTACATTTATTTGGCTTATAATTTATCCTTTTCAGGTCTCTGATCACATTGATGGCTAAACTAAGTTAATGGTAGCTTTGCAGCTAAAGGGCAGACAATTAGATCCACTGTTAGTTGATTGGTCAATTTCTTAACTTGTTAGAAGTATTAGGTACTAAATCTCTTATTTAGAAAAGCAAAGAGGTTTGTCTTGCTCACAGGTGTTAATTGCCTGTGTTTTATGGTGAATAACTGGATAGAAAGATGTAAGGTCTTGAGGATATGAAAGTTTAAGTTAAAGTTGAGGGTCGAGGAAAATGTTTCAAAGTTGGTAAATGCAAGGAAGATTGGAAGGTCTAAGTTAGTGTTTTAAGATATGTGAATGTAAGTTGTAATGATATAAGAAAGTAATTTAAGGCATATTGAAAATGGGAGCTATTTCAGATTTTTCCCCCTCTCTGCTATTGTTGTGCTTATGTTGTTATAAGATTTCAGAAGTTCAAAGTTATGACATTGATCAGTAGAGTTGGGATAAGCTGATGGAACACTGACTGCTTGTTATCCAGTCACAGGCTTGAGATTTTAATTTCCTTTTGGTTGTCTTCTGGGCATAGACTTAAAGGTGCTTCTCATCATGCTAAAAACATCTGTCTAATGTGTATATTTGACGCAAAATCTGTAGCTTTTACTAGGTCTTAATGGCATGAGCCTACTCCTGCTATCTTGCAGGCACCTGTTAACTGCTTTTTCTAAAGTATGGATCTCAATACTATAGTGATACTAATATACTTCTTTTTGTAAATGAAAATTCATATGAGTTTCTGGAAGTAAAAAAATCATAAGACCTGGATATGGCATGGTTCAAACAGACCCCAGATGAGTTTTTTCCTTAGTCTTAGGATTCCTCATTTTCCTATTTACTAGACAAATTTTAACTTGTGTCTCTAGTCTGAATTTGTCTCAGCAGATTTTCACCTGGCTTACAGAATGTATTTGGTGATCAGCTATGGACTACAAGCTGAAATATGGACTTGCTGGAAGCTGATATGATTGTCCCCTGTCTCTTTGGATCAACCAGCCAGATGCTTCTGAGGACTGCACCATTGCCCAGCCTTTGGCTGGCATTTCAGCCTTCCTAGCCCCTGATGCCAACGGTCCCATGTCAGCAATGAAGTAGTTTCAGAAGATGAGACCTTCACCCATAATCCCTACGGCTGAAATGCTAAGTCCAATAGCTCCCTGACATTAGCTATTATCTTGGGGACCTGCTTAGCTGGAGCAGCAACTGGACAAAAAGCTTGGAGAGATCCTTGGCTTACTACCCTTATATCTACCCTGATGGGACCACAACTCAGTTTGATTTTTACCTTTGGGCTTTGTATTTTAAATTGCTTTGATGGCTTTCATGAGGGAATGCTTGGGAGTACCTTAACTGTACTCAGATCCCATTGTGGAAAGGTAAATCTGGAGGACACCAATGGTCATATCTGGAAGATCCATAAGATTTGGGTCTTCAAATGATCATGGGAAGGGGAAAATGAGAGACCAAAGAATTATGAATTAGTTGTTTTTTTGGGGGTGGGGGTGGGGGAAGGGTATTGGTTTAAAGTTTAAAGCACAAGCCTGAACAAAGGCTAGACAGGTGGCGACATGTCCAGTCACCTGAGGGGAGGAACCAGCCTTACTGCATTCTTTTCCTGCCCACTACAGATACAGTTTCTAGGAAACTGGCCCAGATAGCCCAGGGAAGCCAGACCATTAATGGTTTTGGGGCTTTTCTATAGGCAATCAATTAAAAATGCAACATCCCCTTTTGTGATTCAACCAATAGACACTTTCGGGGCAGGAATTCCCTTGCTTTGGGTGCACTGCGAGGAACTTGAATCTGTAAATCACCACCTACCCTGAGCATGAGGCTCTCTGTTTTCAACTGCTGCAGCAGTGAGGGTGTGTACAAACTATAGCTTGTAATAAAAAGGTCCTCATGTATTTTGCAATGGACTCAACTCCTGGTGGTCTTTTGGGGTCTTGTGAATTGGACACAACAATTTTAGAGAAATTCTTGATCATTATAAAGTGTAGAAAATAAGAAAAATCTTTTAGTTTCCAACCAGATATCACTATTTATTGCTTGGCAAATGATAACTTTTTTGGATAGGCTTTGTAACATGGCTTGCTTCTATGTGTTCAGCCACACTCACTGCTGCCTGCAGTCATCTTCCCCATTCTTTCTCATGGGAAAACAATCTTTACATAATTTCTGAAATCTACTTCAACACTGCAGCACTGTCCTTCACGTTTCGTTACAGCCGTTAACCTGTGAATGTTGTGAGTTCCTTAGAAAAAGCTAAAATTATCAAACCATTAAGAATCAGTAGCTGGGCGGTGGTACCTCACACCTCTAATCTTAGGAGGTAGAGGCAGGCAGATCTCTATGAGTTCGAGGCCAGTCTGGTCTATAGAGCAAGTTCCAGGACAGTCAGGGCCACACAGAGAAACACTGTCTCAAAAAGAAGAAGAAGAAGAAGAAGAAGAAGAAGAAGAAGAAGAAGAAGAAGAAGAAGAAGAAGAAAGTGATGGAGAGACAAGTCAAGTGCAGGCATGACTTTGCATAAGTTTGTGAGCTGGAATTCATTTTTGATGAAAATTCTACACAGTAACAGAGAAATCAGAAACAGTGAGTTTTTCATTTAAATTTGTTCACTCATAGAGGCTCTGCTTTATTTTGAAGAGGTCCTTCCCTTCCTTTCTTCTTTTTTTCCTTCTCCCTCCCTGCTTCCTTTCCTCCCTCCCTCCTTCCCTCTTTCCCTCCCTCCCTCCCTCTTTCCCTTCCTCATAGAGGCTCTGCTTTATTTTGAAGAGGTCCTTCCCTTCCTTCCTTTCCTTCCTTCCTTCCTTCCTTCCTTCCTTCCTTCCTTCCTTCCTTCCTTCCTTTCTTCCTTCCTTTCTTCCTTCCCTCTTTCCTTCCCTCTTTCCTTCCTTCCTACCCTCTTTCCTTTTCTTTCTCTGTATATAGACCAAACTGGAACTCACAGACATCCACCTGTTCTGCCACCCCAGTGCTAGCATTAAAGGTGTGTGCCATCATGCCCCACAGTTGATAGCCACTGATTTTAAAGCAAGATCCCCTGACTTGAAAGGCCTTTGCAGTGAATTCAGAGAACAGGGGCCTATAAAGCCAAGGGCTGACCTTAGCTGTGTCACTAGATACAGAGGCTGGGGCCCCTGGCCTCGCTCTGGTTTCCCATGAAATCTTCTATTTCTCTCCTGAGTTGATACATATTTGCCCCTGACTAGCAAGTTCCTAATGCATAAGAAGATCTCATCCCCCACCCCCAAGCAAGGAAATATCTTTCTTGTCTTGTTTTGTCTTTTATTTTCCTTACTTCTCTCTCTTTTCAACAGTTGTGTTTCATTCTATTCTTAAGGTCTCTGGGATATCCAGCCTCTGGTTTCTGGCTCTCCAGGCAGTGTAAGGGTGGGCTCCTTCTATACCACTCCTGGGCACATACCCAAAAGATGTTCCACCATACCACAAGGTCATTTGCGCAACTATGTTCATAGCAGCTTTATTCATAATAGCCAGAAACTGGAAACATCCTAGATGTCCCTCAGCCTAAGAATGGATAAAGAAAATGTGGTGCATTTACACAATGAAATATTACTCAGATGTAAAAACAAGGACATCATGAAATTTGCCAGCAAATGGATGGATCTAGAAAAGATCATGCAGAATAAAGTAACCCAGATCCTGAAAGACACACATGGTATGTATTCAGGGTATGAATATTAACTATATATTACAGGATAACCATGCTACAGTCCACAGACCCAAAGAAGCTATGTAACGAGGGTTGGGGGTGGGGGGTGGAAATGCATGCTTCTCACTGTGAAGTGGAAATAGACCAGGTATCATGAGTTGATGGGTGTGTTGGGTGTGTGTATTGGAGATGGGGGAGTGGGGTCTGGATAGGGGTGTGGGGATGAGAACGGGAGAGATCAAGCATGGGGAGAATGGAGGGAGGGAGAGAGTGCTGGGTTTCGTTTATAAGCTCCTTGTTTAAAGCACTGAGATAAATATTTAAATTGGTTGCCCTCGTCCTCAAAGGTGTGCTACAGGGTGATCGGATTCATGACTACTAGGTTCTCTAGTTTCCTCACGAGAAAAGTGATCAAGTGTCTTCTGCCACCCAAGAGATCTCAGTAGTGAAGGTGATTAGCTATGGAGGAGGAGATCCTGTGAAAATATGCTACCTGTGCCGAAAAATTTACCTTTGCTCACTAGATGGGCTTTAGAGTTTTCTGGTAGGGAACCTTCTTTCCTTCCTGATTCAGGTCTCTCCCCTCCCTTCCCTTCTCCTTCTGTCCTCCCTTTGTTTCTGGGTCTGTTGTATCCCAGGCTGACCCAATACTTGCTACATAGCCAAGGATAACCTTGACCTTCTGACCCTTCTCTGTCTCCTGCATTCTGGGATAGAGGCGGAAAGCACCTATGCCATTTTGTGCACGGCTAGATTAAACTTGATTGTTCATGTATTCTGGGCAACTGCTCTATCTACTGAGTACTCACACGCAGCCCAGTTTTTATTTATATCCACCAACATTTTTTTTCAGACCAATTTAAGTGACACTTCTGGAATATCAAGGTGTAAACTAAAAGTGGGAGATCTCCCCCCTGTTCCCCACTGTGTGTGTGTGTGTGTGTGTTTCTTGAGATAGGGTCTCATTTTGTATCTCAGGATGGCCCCATCCTGATGGTTGGAATTGTAGATTTGAGCCATCACATCTGACTTGGGAAACATCCTAATAACATCAAATAATAGAAATTGTATTACCTAGAAAATTTGAGAGAAAAAGTTTTTGTGGCAAGGAAGATGATTCTGTATTTAAAAAAAAAAGAAATAAAAAAAGCTATACTGAAGTATTTTTACAATTTTCAGTAAAAATGAAATATTTTTACTTAATATTGCATGCTAAACTGTGGTGATCCCCAAAGAAATCTTTGACTTGTACAAGGGGAGATGCTCAGGTCCATTCTTGGATTCCCAGAAAATGGTGATGAGTCTTATTTTGCAGAGGCTTAAAAAGGCAACCCCACAAGGCCACTGTATTTCCCATCATGCCCAGTCAGGGCAAGCACACATCCTGAAGCACTTCCTGCCTACGCACCTCCAGCCTACATGTGATCAAGCATGTCAATGCACAGTTGGGTCAAACGAACTTGTTTAGGGGAGTGAAAACACGTGGCTTGTTTTTTCCCATAAACAATAGCCTTCAATAGTGTCTGGCAGAAGGCAGGAGGGGAAGGATTCAGTTCTGTTTAATGGACAGGCAACTGAGAGTTTGACCATGTTCTCCAGTGAGTATATAGATAATACAAAGTAAACTTGTTTCTTCTTCTACTTTTTATTTTTACTGTTTTTTTTTTTGGGGGGGGTGAGGTCATAAGGAGAGGGTGGACACAGAAGGATAGGAAGGGATTGTGATGGGGAGCATGATGTGAAACTTTCAGAGAATTATTAAAAATGTTATGGGGGTGGGGGTTGGAGAAATGACTCAGCTGTTAAGAGCACTGGCTGCTCTTCCAGAGGACCTGGGCTCAATTCCCAGCACTGACATGGCAGCTCACAACTGTCTGTAACTCCATCTCCAGGAGACCCAATACCCTAACATAGACATACATACAGACAAAACACCAATGCACATAAAGTAAAAATAGTAATAATTAAAAATAGATACATAGGACTCTGTGTCAATGACAATAAATAATAAACTTAATAAAATATGTTATGTGGAAAAAATTAAAACAACAGAACAAAACAAAAACTAAACAAACAAAAACCCAATAGCCTCCATCATTTCTGGAGGTATCTGTCCTTGGGCAAGGGGTTTATAGGCTAGAGGCATTTTCATTTTATGGATCTCTTAGGCACTGTGGTTAGAACTTAAAGCTAACTTTGCCTTTCACAGAGGATTAGCACTAGTGTTTTATGCTCATGGGAAGAGGGAGTTTTGTCTTCAGCTTTGAGGAGAACTCTCTTTAGGTGGACATTTTGACTTTACTTTTCTCATGTGAAGGCTGTTGAGTGCCCTTGTGGAAACACATGAGCACATGCTCTGAATGGTCTTGAGTATGTACACATGTGTTGTGCATTGCAACGTGGGTGCTTTCTGCATGCATGCTGTGAATGAAGTCCAGCAGGCTTAGCCTGTGCAAACACTGCCTGTGTTTATGGAACATCTTTCCTCTATAGATAAGTGTTGGATCTGGCATTCCTACTTGTTGTTGTTTTTATATGAAATGTGGATGGATAAGTGATCTCCAGCTGGCAATGCTGTTTTGAGAAGTTGTGGAACTTTAGGAAATGGAACCTTTTTGGTGGAAGCAGGGTACTTGGGGGACATGCCTTTGAAGGTCACACTCCTCGCCCAGTGTCTGTTTCCTCCCTCTGAGTCTTGATATTCTTTCCAAGTGTGTGGAGCCCAAGGGCCAAAACCTGAGCCAAAATCTTTCCTCGTTGTAAGCTGTCTGTAGCAGGATTTTGTTGCACTCATGAAGCAACAACTAATATCTCCTGTTTTGTTGTGCTTGTATTTTCTTTCCAGCTTGGTCATTTCCTAGAACCATCTCTAGGCCAAGGAAAAGCATCAGGCAATAATTTCAGAGCAAAGCTTTCATTGAAGCTCTATTCTCAGAGATGTCCCGAGGGAGGAAGACCTGAGGGAAATAGTTCCTTGTTTGCTTGTATTACTATTACTTTTGGTGGCTCAAAGCATAGGCTTAAATGTTTGCTCAGTGTAAGCTGCTTGTTGTGGAAGTCAGAAATCTTAGAACAATGTTGGGTCTCAGAGGGCTGAAAGCAAGAGGTCTATGGGGATGTGTTACCTTCTGGAGACTCTCGGGAGAATTCCTTTCCTTGTTCACTGGAGTCGTTGTTAGAGCCCAGTCCCTAGCAGTTGAATGTGATGCCCATTTCCTTGCTGGACAGCAGCTGCAGATAGTTCACAGTGTTTAGAGAATGGACAAACTGCTTGCTATTGCTCTCTCTCCTCCACTTTTTGGTTTTTGGTTTTTCAAGACAGGATTTCTCTGTGTAGCCTTGGCTATCCTGGACTCACTTTGTAGACCAGGCTGGCCTTGAACTCCCAGAGATCCGCCTGCCTCTGCCTCCCCAAGTGCTGAATTACAGGTGAGCAACACCTCACCCAGCTTCTGTCTCCACTTCTGAAATCAGCAACAGGAGATAATTCCTCTATCTTTTTTTTTTTTTTTTTTTTTTTTTTTAGACAGGGTCTCACTATGTGGTCCTGGCTATATTGAAACTCACCACATAGACCAGGCTCTTGAATTTATGGAGATCTACCTGTCTCTGCCTCCTACATGCTGACATTAAAAGTGAATAACACCATTTTGGGCATTTATGTGTGTGTGTGTGTTGTGTTCATGTACCACAGTACATTGGTGGAGGCCAGAGGACAACCTGGGAGAATTGGTTCTTTCCTCCTGCTATGTGGGTTCCAAGGGTCAGCTGAAACTTGGTGGCATGGGTCTTATCCTGTGACCCATATCTGTGACCCTTTATCCTGTTTCACATATCGAGGTTCCTAAACAACCTGCAAAGTCTCTTTTTGTCCTTGAAAAATAACATAGTCACACAGGAGAAAAATCTTTGGAGATGCATTGTTCTGTCTGTCACACCCAGTGACATTCAGAATGATGTGACCCAGAAACAGTCTTCAGCTTCTAGTCTTCTGCCAGCACTGGGCTGTCCACACACTGCAGCAGCACCTAGGTTCTGTTCCCTGTGCATTTACTGATGAGTGTCTGCAGCTTCAGTGATGGCTCAGCTGAAAAGGCTGAACTCACAGCTGAAAAAATAGGCAGCTAAAGACAATTCTTTTATAGCATATAGGATAAGAGCAGGAACATAGTTAAAGGGGATAGAGATGAGTGAGATTTTCTTTTTTCTCCCTACATGGAAGAACACAGCAACTTATGTAGGAAAGGCTGGGTGTGATGACACAAGCCTTTAATCCCAGCACTTGGGAGGCAGAGGGAAGCAGATCTCTTTGATTTGGGGCCAGCCTAGTTGACAAAGTGAGTCCAGGACAGCCAGGGCTACACAGGGAAGCCCTGTCTCAAAAAACCAACAACAAAAAGGGTTGGTAGCAAATAATCAGTAGACGAAAAAGCTGCTGGGTTGGCATACTGGTAATTAGCCCTCACCTTTCTTCTTCCCTTCTGCTGTTGTAAAGGTTTTGGTGAAACGGTGACTACCCAACTAGGAATGACATTCCTCAGATCCCCTTGCAGCCAAGCTTCTGAGCAGTATTTGGTTCATGTGCATGCTTACTCCTGAAAAATGGAAGGGAAGCTGAGGCTCCCAGCTGCTGTGGGCTTCTCTCAGTGTTCCTGGTTCCTTGTCCAGAAACTGTTGGCAGTGGTAATATCTTGACTTGATTCATGAAACTCTCCTCTTAGCAACAAGCTCCACTCCCTCCCTCCTAACCAGACACTGCAAGAAGAAGTGCAGAAACTTCTCACCAAATGCTGGGACGGGGCATTTTCAGTGGGTTTTCTCTGATGTCCAGACAACACAGTGAGAAATGCTTGGAAGTTTGCATTTCCGAACGCTACAGACTTAATTACGTTTAGAACAATGTGGTACAGAGAAGGAATAGTAATGAGAATATTATGAATGTTATCAATAGCCGTCTCCACTGAGGATCTTCTTTACGTGGTAGAAGGAGCAGCTTGAGATCTGCCACGCGGTAGCTAAGAACTAAGCAAGTGATAGATCGGAAACCTTTACCCAGCTGAAGGCCGGCTCTTGCTACTGTTGAAGAACCCTGCACACACCCATATGCACACACGCTACACACACACATGTATACATACACACAGATACACAAACGTGCTAACTAGTGGGATATCACTGTTGTCTACTGGCTATGGAGGGAGGGTTATTATGAAAGGAGTAACCCTGTCCCCAAGCCTTTAAAACTCCTTCCCTATAATGGATCAAGCTAGTAAATCATAAGCAATATGCCCCCGACGGGGTTGTGGGAAAAGGCTGCCTCCTCTGTGTTAGGTGCCCTCATGTGGTAAGCCAGCATGGGCATAAACAAGAACATTCAGGAACTGTGGAGAAGGAAGCAGTCTGGTGAGGTGTGCATCCCTTAGAGGCCTCTGCTGATGCCTCTCTGCAGGGCTCCCCCTCCGCCAGTCAGGTAAAGCGCGAGACTAGAAAAGATGGTCAAATAAACACAAGTCCCACAGGGATTCAAGTGCTCCATGCGACTGTGTGCAGCTGGTCCCCAAAGGTGCAGCATGCAGCACGTCTGAGGTCTGCAACTCTCAGTGGGTGGGCGAGGACTCTCCTCTGCTGACAGTCCATGCAGCCAAAGAAGAGATCCCGACACCGAGTGGACCAGCAGCTAGACCACAGCAAGCACAGGGAGCCGGGTCTTGACGCCGGCCAGCTGCAGGAGCAAAAAGGCCACAGAACCCACCATGCCACTCCTTTAAAAATAATTAAAGAAATTCTTGTGCATTGGCGTTTTACTTGCATGCATGTCTATGCAAGGTGTCGGATCCAGTCTGGAACTGGAATTACAGGCTGTGGGTGACAGGACCTGAACCGGGTCCAATGATGCTGTTCTTGTTGCGTAGCCGGGGGAGGAACAGAACATCCAGCTTCGCTGTTACTTCTAATTAAGCAGTGCGCGTAAACCACACCCTGAGCAGTTTAGTTTAGGCAGCCCTGAAGTGTTTGTGTTGTAGTAATGGCTGCTGCTGTAAAACCCGAGAGCAGGAAGGCTGATGCCTGCATCTGCTTAGAACGTTCCGTGGCCAGTAAAAGGCTATGGGCCCGGCAGATGACTCCGTGGCTAAGAGTGCATGCTCCTGCAGAGGGCGGAGTTCAGTTCCCAGCACAAGTTGGGTAGTTCACAACTGCCTATATCTACCTCTCTCTTCTGGACTCTGGGGCCACTGCCTTCATGTGCACAGACACAATACAGACACAATTAGAATAACAATAGTAGTAGAATCAAAAGGACAGGAAATAAATCCTATAAAAGTTCAGGGCCCTGCTCTTTGATGTTTCAACAAGTCCAGTGGCCTGGGGAATCCTGGGAAATTATTTCTATGGAGGACTAGTGGCAGCACCTCCCACAATCCACCATAAAGATGAGCCTCTTCGGGTTCTGATGAGAACATATACCTTATGGGCCTGTGGGGGCCATTTTTATTGAAACCACCACAGGCGCAGGGTCCCCCAATACTCCATTCTTTCCTTGAGAGACTGCACTTGCACAGGAAGTGACCATGGTCCAGGCCGCGGAATCTGATGTGAATGACAGGTGTTACTTCCAAGCTGAAATATTTCATTGCCGGTATAAGACTGTCATGGTTTGGATCTGAAATGTCAGTTTTGAATATCTGCCCCCTGGCTGGTGGTGTTATTTGTTGGGAACTTGTGGAGCCTGTAGAGAGCAGAGCCTCTGTGGTAGAAGCAGGTCATAGGAGGGCCTTTGAAGGTTATACCAGCTGCTGGCTCCTGCCCTGCACTCTGGTATCCCCACCACACATTTCTGATGCCATAACTAAGCTGTCCTACCATGCCTTCTGCACCCAGGTGGGTGGATCCTCAGAACCATGAACCACAATAAAGCTTTCCTCCTCAGCTCAAGTCTGTCAGGCTTTGTGGTCATAGCACAATACCTACCACAATGCTACCAAAGCGTGGAGAGACAGTGGCATAATACCTATCACTATACCTACCACAATGCCACCAAAGCGCGGAGAGACAGTGGCATAATACCTACCACTATACCTCCCACAATGCCACCAAAGCGCAGAGAGACAGTGGCACTGCTATACCAGGGCTTCTCTCTGACACATGGGGAAATAAAGGCAGAATCTGACGCCTAGCTAAGCAACACATGGAAAATCCACTCCCGTGCCCTTCCCTTTTAAGTCTGTAAGTTCTTTCCCCTAGGACTGGGGGGATGGTGGGTATTGTGACAGTTGTGACTACTGTGACAATAGCTAATGGACTCTCCCAGCACCCTCCTCCCTCACTCCAGCAAGCCATGCTAACTGGAACAGACTTCCCACATGGAAAGTCCTCAAGACCGGACATTTCCTTTATATAATAGGAAAGAATTTATTTTATTTCATTTATTTATTTTTCTTCGATTTTTTTTTGAGACAAGCTTTCTCTGTGTAGCCTTGGCTGTCTTCGACTTTGTAGACCAGGTTGGCCTCGAACTCACAGAGATCTACCTGCCTCTGCCTCCCAAGTGCTGGGATCACATGTGTGTGCCACTGTGCCCGGCTTATTTTATTTCCTGTGTGTGTTAGTGTGTTGTCTATATGAATGTCTGTGTATCACACCAGTGCCTGCTGTCACGGAGGACAGAAGTGGGCGTCGGAGTTCCTGGAACTGGAGTTATGACTGGTTGTGAGCTGCCGTGTGGTTACTGGGAGCTAGACCCTGGTCCTCTGGAAGAGCAGCCGGTGATCTTACTCACCGTCTCCCCAGTCCTAGGGGAAAGAACTTAGAAACTTAAAACTTAGAGATGGGAGTAGATTTTTCCACATGCGGCTTACCTAGGTGTCAAACTCTGACTTCATTTCCCCAAATGATGTCGGGGAAAAGCACTGGTAACGAAGTGCTACTGTCTCTACACGCTTCAGCGGCCGTTTCCTGTGACTGCGGCTGCTACGGAAGAGCAGTTTAGTAAGTATAGGCTCTCTAATCAACAGAGGTGGGAGGATATAGACACAGAAAAAAGCGAAAACAAAAAACAATTAGCAACACTTCATGGCTCAGGGTAGCTGGAGGGAAAGTGGTTACAGTTGCAAAAGGCCTGAAACAAAATGACCCAAATTCAGGATGGAAACTAACCAAAGGACCCAATTAATCTGGGGAGGATTGTGAGGGGCTTGAGGTTTGACCCTGAGTGCAAGCTGGAATAGTTTGAGCGATGAACATCCTCCGAAGGCCTGTGTATTGAAATCTTTGGTCTCTAGGATGGTGCTACTGGAAAGTGATGGCATGTCCTTAGGTCTCTGGGGACAGGCTCTCCAATGGGCCCTTCCTCTTCTCCTTTGATTCTTGGCCGTGAGATAAACTGTTTTCTGTGCCTTGTGCATCACAATGAGGCTGTCCTAACACCAATACCAGAAGCCCTAAAATTTGTGGATCCATCCAAGTCAACCTTGAATTTGTGAGCTAAAATATTAAACTCGAAAACCAGATTTACTTGCATCTCCCTCCCTCCCCCTGTCCTGTTCCCCTCTCCCCACTACAGTTGGCGGAGAGAGGGCCAAACTGAGCCAATCTGGCAGCCTTGCTTGTTTGCCCGCCACCCCTCAAGACAACACATAAACCGAGTCATTTTAATAAAAACGAGGCCGTATAACCTTAAAGAAGACTTTAGAAATAACATCAAAGGCACAGACAGGCTTGACAAGGAAACCATTAACAGGGTAAAGAGAAAGTCACACTTTTTGTTACTATCTAAAAGTTGTTTCTGAATGAACACTGATTGCCACACAATCCTAAACATGATTTCTGACTAATTCATTCAGGATTCCAGCTAAACACACTAGATGAGGTAAATCAAGCGAACAGAGGCAAGATCAGTGGAGGGACCATTTACTGAAGGTGTCAGCAAGGAGCACAGAAGCCATTTGGGACAGTTCTGTAACGTGTCACTAGAATACGGGCTCAGACAGGCTGTGTGCCACACAATGTGGACAGAGCTGTGCAGTGAACTGCCCTCTAGGGGAAGAGTAACCCTTCCTTCCTTTCCACCCACCTTTGCCCTCTCTTGGTAAAATCCAGTAGAAACAGAGGACCAGGGAACCTGCTGCTGTGAGCCAAAGTCAGCTTCAGTAGGCAGAGCAGAGAAGGGGAGAAGACAGGCTCAGCACATCAAATAGAAGGAATCCAGCCCAGCACAGGGAAGTGAAAAGTATTAGGAATAATTCTTAACACAAAATATTCCAACTCTGCGCTGCATCTGCTACTGGCTAACTTAAAAAAACAACTATTCTGAGAATGAGTGAACTAGAAATCAGGTGTGTGGGGCAGGGTGCTGCCTACACGTATATTACACAGCATTAATGTTTCTTCTGCCCCTGCATGAAGGATTGATGTTTCACTTGCTAGTGTCTTCTGAGGTTGGTTGGTACGCCACCATCCTCATTCCTATTTTATCCAGAGAGAATAACATTTGTTATGATTTTTGAACATGCCCTCATTTGTGTGTGGCCACTGAACTGGCCTGGTGCAGACTTGACCCAATTATTTCAGCTATCTCCATGTTAGATTCTCATCAGCATGGCGTCACTGAACTGAAGGGCCATCGACACTGATAAGAAGGCTTTGCCTCCATAGGTTCAGTTTGCATAGTTGGTCATAGAAATGGTGCATAGAAATGCCTGCCTCAGAAATCAGTTAAAAGTCATGCGAAGGGAGCTGCTGACCCATTCAAATTCATTCCATTTGAATTTCAGCTCTACTGTCACTGGCATTTTTAAAAAAGTGTAATACAATATGACAGATGTCCTGAAATCAGGCTCGTGTGTCTCTGGAAAGAGCAAATGAGTGACAATATCTAGATCTGAAGTTTACAATAACACTGAGCCAACCATGTGGGCTATGAGGCAAGAGCCCTGTCTGTGCCACGTGTATTTCTATGGAAGAGGTGAAGCAAGGCAGAAGTAGAGCAAATTTTGACCTTGATAATTAGTAGACTTCTGTGCAAGAATATGTAATACCCAAAAAAGCTTGATGGCCCAGTTTCTTTCCAATAATAGTTCACCTCTAATATTTATAATAATGAGCTATTGTTATGTTATTACACAGTGCATTATTTATATAGTACTGACTTTATTCAGTTTTTAGAGAAGTTAACTTTTAGGAAGAGACTGTATTTTCTCATTCATATTCATAGTAATCATTATTTTTGGCTTTTCAGATAGGGTTTCTCTGTGTAGTCCCGGCTGTCCTGGACTCACTTTGTAGACCAGGCTGGCCTCTAACTCAGAGATTCTTCTACCTCTACCTCCCGAGTGCGGGGATTAAAGACGTGTGCCACCACCACCCAGTTCAGGTTATTTTAAGGTTGAGAAAGCTAATGGTTGAGTGTGTGTGTGTGTGTGTGTGTGTGTGTGTGTGTGTTTGTGGGTGTGGGTCACGTGAGCATCTGTTTATCAAATCTTGCAGCTGGCAGAATTTTTGTTTTTTGTTCATGAATAATTCCTAGGAGCTGGGTAGATGGCTCAGTGGGTAGAAGGAAAAGGACTTGCTGTACGAGTGCAAAGACCTGAGCTCAGATGCGCAAAACACACATGAAGATGAAGGTGGTAGCATGTGCCTGTCATCCTAGAGCTGCCATGTTGAGGTGACATAGGAAGGAACGTCTCCAGAAGCCTGAGGACCCCGTACCCTGGCGTTTAAGACACACACAACAAGGAGCACTTCCTCAAGAAGGTAGCTCTCAGGACTGGAGAGATGGCTCGGTGTTTAAGAGCATGTGCTGCTCTCGCAAAGGCCCAAGTTCAGTTCCCAGTGCTCAGGTCAGGGAGACTCCAGATTCAGGGCATCCAGGATCCTCTGTGGCCTCCTTGGGCACTGTACCCAGATGTGCAAACCCACATACACACACACACAGACATGTGCCCATGCTAAAAATATTTTTTAAAGGTGGATTCCAAGACTGACCCTGTGGCTGCACTCTGACCTGCACACACATGCACCCGCACTCAGATACATGCGTACATACCACACACAGCATCATTGACACATACAAAGAGATAAACAGCAATTGAAAACACTTTATACTTTCTTGTTGTGGAGGCCTGTGGATAGAAATTTATATCTTTATAATAATATTCATGGTGTTGACTATAAATATTTATTATATGGTATATAGCACTGTATTTATTGTAAGGGTCACATAATCCACTTTACTATTTATTTAAATCAAAAGATTCTTGGTTTCTCTTTAAGAAAACCCTGGTAGTCTTCTCCTCCTCCCTCTCCTTTTTCTTTTCGGAGACAGGGTTTCTCTGTGTAGCCTTGGCTATCCTGGGCTCACTTTATAGACCAGGCAGACCTCCTGCCTCTGCCTCCCTGAGTGCTGGAAATATAAGCATGTGCCACCATGCCTGGCTGAAAACCCTGGTAATCTTACAGCTCATATTTCAGCTACAGTTTTAAACCACTTTTTCTTACTTTTGCTAGATGGAACCCATTAGCCATACTTTACAAGCATTCCTGTCATCAAGTCTCTAGTGATAAAGAGTGACTATGCCTCTCCCAGAGCCTTGGTGCGACATGAAGATAAAGATTTCTTCTTCACAAACAATTTAGAGGCATGTTCTCCCTGTGTGCCCCAGGATGCAGCCAGCTTGCATTGCTATCACTCAGGGGCATGAGGTTAGAGGAACACACCCCACACCTAGCCTCCCAAACCCCCATTTGAAAAACTTACCAGAACTGTACAATCTACAAGTAGACACAGACACCTCATAATGTATAAAGTTCTAAGTATGCTTAAAAATTTTAATAGCCTATTCATCATAAGACCTGGTAAAATTGTTGACATTTTTGTCTTCTGGCTTTGAATAGTTTTCAAGACATCAAGACTTCTTTTATGCACCAACTTTGAAATGGACTGTAGAGGGATTTTAATTCTGACCATGGCTGCTCTGGCAAGGACCTTCTATATCTGTGTGATCCAGATGGAATATAGACACGCCTTTAATCCCAGGAGACAGACAGACAGGCAAGCAGATCTCTGAGTTCAAGGCCAGCCTGGTATAGAGCAAGTTTCAGGTAAAGAAAAGCTTAGGTCCAGGCATGGTGGTACACACTTTTTATCCCAGCACCTAGGAGGCAGAGACATGCAGATCTCTGAGTTCTAGTCAGTCAGTTTGGTTGGCAGTGAGTTGAGAGGCAGTGCAATGGAGGTGAGTTTGTGGCAGTTCTGTTTGTAGAATTTACAGGGAGAGTTGTACAGAGAGGTTGAAGAAGGAACCAGCTAGACACAGGAGAAGACAGAATGAGCCAAAGAATGGTAAGAGCCAGAAGATTAGAACAGATTGCTACAGTTGCTTTGAGACCAAGCAGAGCAATTCAGTGGGAGACTGAGAGAAGCAGGATTGAATCAGTCAGCTTGGAGAGGAGTTTGAGCCAGAACAGCTCAGTAGAATCAGCCAGCAATAATTCAGAAAGAGTTAGAAAGGGTGAGCTTATTCAACAGTAAGTCTCAGAGGCTGAAAACGTTCTAGGCCTATTAGAGTGAATGGAGGATAGAAGCTTTCAGGACTACTCATAGGTTGGCAGAACGAGGCACCCGTGTTCCTTGGTTGTGTCACCCCTTGCTTAGACTGTCCAACCTTCTTTACATACTGCTTAAACTCTCTCATTCTGTCAGCTTATCTCATTTTATGCCTACCTCCTACCTTTCTGAGAGGACATCAGGTATTTTTTCCTTGGATGAGTTCAGTAACCCTCCCTCAAGCAGCCCAGCAACAGGCCTGGGATAGAGGTAGGACATTAAGTTGATATTCAAAATGACATCTTAGAGAAGGATCTCTTTCTCCTGCTACTAGATAGCTCGAATCCCCTAAGACTGTTGAGTGACTCCTGTCTCTTAGCACCTCCCTAAGTGTGCACAGCAGCTGGGCCTTCCGAGGCGGATCCCGGAGCCCGGTCATGGTATGTCCAGATCTGGGTGGAGAGATGCTGTTTTAGAGCATGTGCTTGTAGCACTGCACTGTGTCTAAAATGTGGGTGTGGCTTTAATGTCCTCGCCACTCATCAGGACAGTCTCGTTTTGCTAGTCTCTATAAACAGTGACCAGAGAGTGTCTTTTATTTCATTTAGGATTTTTACAGTGTTTAATAGGTAAGAGATACTTCAGCCCGTGGCTAATGGACATAAGAATATGTTACACATTTGATTGCACTGTGCTGGCCTAGGATTAACATTCCTTGTGATTCTTTCTCTCTTATCTAGGCTCTATACTTCTCCTTTATTTGAAGTGAATAAATGGTTAAAATAAGAAATATTAGATAAAATCCTCACCTTTAGCCCCTGACTCCTTCATGACACTGCTGTGACTCAGAATTTTAGTGGCTGGAGAGGCTAGCATGGATGGATAGTTTATGTCTATATTTTACCCAGTGAACCAGATTTTAAAGACTGGGGCTTCGCCAGGCAAACCCAAGACACACGAGTTCTCTCCTTCCATCATGTGGTTTCTGGGGCTCAAACCCAGGCTGTCAGGTTTGGCAGCCAGCGCCTTTACTGCTGAGCCACCTCGGCAGCCCGTTCTTGCAGTTTTCTGTTGCTGGTGACACATTACCAGAAACTTGGTGCTTAGGAAACCCAAACTGGGTGTGCCTAGTTTCTGTAGGTCAGCTGTCTGGACACGGCATGGCTAGATTCTCTGCACTGGCATTTGATAAACGATGGCCGGGATATGGGATAGAGCTGTGGTTGTGTTTGGGTATGGATATTTAACACTTTTTTTTTTTTCCGACTGGTTTTTCCAAGAGGCAGTGCAGAGCAGAGCCTACACCAGCTTTTAAATTCTTTATGGTAAAGAGCAAATAGCCTGGGCATCAGGGCAGCTGGAAGGAGTGGAAAGCTTGGGGAGGCCAAGGAAGGAAGCACTTCAGCACAGTGTCTTTAACAATTACGTGGGCTGTTGGCACTGGCAGGAGACGTTTTAATAAAAACCTAGTAAAGAGAGATGGAAGAGATTTTGTAAAATGCTTGCCCTGCAAGCATGAGGATATGGATTTAGAACCCCAGGATTCATATAAGAGCTGGCATGGCAGCATGTGCGGGAGAGGCAGAGACAGGCAGGTCTCTGGAGCAACCTGACCAGCAGTCTATCCGGGGCAGCAAGCTGCAGGCTTGGTGAGAGACCATTGAGAGTATTTACTTACAAATGATGGGATGCGCACAACAGACACTGTATGAAAGGTCTATTGGATGGAGGTGGAGAGATAAGAGAGGAAAAGGAAAGAGAGAGACACGCTGCCGCCCCTGCCTCCCTCACCCCCAGGAAAGAAAGCAAGGCAGAGAGAGTAAGAGAGGAGAGTAACAGAGGAAGGTAAGAGAGAGACAAAGTGGTGGGCTGGTCCTTTTATAGCTTGGCATGAGTAGGTGAACTGCACCTGCCACACACCTGGTGGGTGACACATGATGACATCATAGGTTACTAGGCTACCCAGTAGCAGGCTGCCAGTATGCTAACAACCATGTCAGAAAATAAGAAGTTACAGTCATGGAATGGGCAGGGAGTGCGGAAAATGATACCCCCCAAAAACAAAAACAAAAACACAGCAGCAGCAGCAGTAACAACATCCCGGTCTGAGTAACTTTTTTTTCCTCAGAAAGTCGGAGCATGCCACAATTCCAGACCATTCAGAAATCCTAAAGTATAAACTCAGAGAAATGTCAGTACCCTGAGTGAGCTGTTCTCATCTTCTTACATCCAGAGTTTCCCAGGTCTTGCTTGTGAGCCCAGGCCACTATCCCAGCTCAGCGAAGGAACTTCCTTTATTCTTCTCCTCTCTGAAGCACAGGGATTCTGCTCTGTGGCCCTGGAGCAGTACGTACGGACTTCCCCCTCCTATTCCTTATTCCTGCTTGGATCTCTGTGACTGTGGGCTTAGTAGGTGTCAGGGGCTTCCTGTGCTGCTTTGAATGGCCTCCATAGGCTCGGAGGTCATCAGGGAGTGGCACTATTTAGAAGGATTAGCAGGCGTGCCATGTTGGAGGGGTGTGTCACTAGGGGTGTGCTTTGATGTAGAATGTTCAGCTACTTCTCCAGTCTGCCTGCTTCCTGCCACGCTTCCTGCCAAGAGGGCAATGGACTAAACCTCTGAAGCTGTAAGCAAGCCCACGGTTAAATGCTTTCTTTTATAGGCATTGTCGTGGGCTGGGTGCCTCTTCACAGCAACACAACCCTGACTAATGCATTTACCAACCAGTCTTGGCTTCTAGCCACCCTGCCTTCCTCTGCCATGTGGATATGATAAAATAATCTCTTTCCTATGTCATGTTTGCTTTTAATAACTTCTCTTTGGTGCTTACACCATCAGCATATACTAAAATTAGAACAACACAGAGAGTATTAGCATGGCCCCTGCATAAGGATGACACAGAAATTTGAGAAGTCTTCCATACGTTAAAAAAAAAACAAAAAACAAAAAACAAAAACAAAAACAAAAACAAAAAAAACAACTCTCTTCTTTCCACTCTATTGATAAAATCTATATCTCTTACATGGTACTTTCAGACTCCTGTAAGATGGCCCAGTTCCTTCTACATTGTCCTCAGGCCATCTGTCTATTTACAATCACTGTGCCCACTGCAGTGTGCTCATCTATTGCGGGGCTTTGGAGGAGTGTGTGTGTGTGTGTGTGTGTGTGTGTGTGTGTGTGTGTGTCTGCTTGTGGTTTAATAATAAAGACACGGAGACATCTGCACAGTACAGGGCTGTTGGCCTGTGTGCTGGGGCAGTCTCTCAGCTAGCCCATCTAACTTAACCTGACTTCTCTGCCATGACATCTCTCCGTGTGGCCCTCTCTCTGCTCTATCTCCCTGCTCTTCTCCTGTCACCACTCTGCCCCAGCTCCAGCCACACTACCGACTTGGCCAGTCTGAACCAGTCAGCAGCAGGACAATATCTGGTACATTTCTCTGTGTTGCCTTTTGGCATTGAGGGCTGCATGCTCTTCACCAGATAGCTTGCTTTTCTTTTTGGGCAGGTGAGGCAGTGACAAACTTTCTTTTCTTTTCTTTTCTTTTCTTTTCTTTTCTTTTCTTTTCTTTTCTTTTCTTTTCTTTTCTTTTCTTTTCTTTTCTTTTCTTTTCTTTTCT
>REGO01000066.1:1668328-1683091 GCA_010120015.1 Rhombomys opimus
TCTTTTCTTTTCTTTTCTTTTCTTTTCTTTTCTTTTCTTTTCTTTTCTTTTCTTTTCTTTTCTTTTCTTTTCTTTTCTTTTCTTTTCTTTTCTTTGACTGGGTTTCTCTGTGTAGTGTTGGCTGTCCTTGAGTCACTTTCTAGATCAGGCTGGCCTGGAACTCACAGAGATCCACTTGCCTCTGCCTCCCAGAGTGCTAGGATTACAGGCGTGCACCCAGGCGATGTGACAAACATTTATGTATCCTGCTATCCTGCCACTTTGGCACAGCAATTAACAATTGAGAACACAGGGACACGGCCTATTAATGACATACCACAGTCAAGATGTCAAAATTACAAAACAAAAGACAAAAGTAGTAGTTGTAAAGGAGAAAAATAATAGTACACTACAAAGGTAGAATGACCTGTCTCTCATCCATATTCTGAAAAGCCAGGGAAGCATGAAACAATGTATTCCAGTCCCTGAAAGTAAATAACTGCTAACCTACATTCTATTCCTATCAAAGTTACCTTTTAAAATTGGTAGCAAAACCAAACCAAACCAAACCAAACCAAACCAAAACAAAACATTTCAAGACAATTACAAACTTGGATAACTCATGGCAGCCAGGCCAGCACTGCAGAAATTAAAGGGGCAGCTTTAAGGAAAAACTGAACTTTAAGGAGTCAGAACTTCCCAAACCATCCCACCAAATAGAAATGGAAGCCATTTAACTTCCAATAAAACCAGCACTACCCTGATAAAACACTGAATACACAGTTAAATAAAGAAAATGAACCATTTTTCCCTGATGAACATAAACACGTTTTAAATACAGTACTTGCAAACTGAAAACAAGAACACATTTAAAAGATAATATATCATGACCAAGTTGATTTCATCTCATGCACACAATGCTGATCACTATATGCAAATCAGTTAATGTGATACAACATATAAAACCTGTGGACAGAAACCACATGATAATCTCATTATACACATGAAAGGCATTTGAAAAAGTCTAATATCTTTGGGCATGGTGGCGCACACGTTTAATATCAGCACCTGTTCAGGCAGTACTCTGCGAGTTCGAGGCTGGCCTGGTCGACTTAGTGACTTCCAGACAGTCAGAGTGGTGTGAGATCCTGTCTTTAAAAAATCAGTCTTAAGGAAATTAGTAATAAAATATATCTCAACATAATAAAGCAAACCAATATTCAACACACATACACACAAATAAAAAAAATAAAAGTTCAAAGTTATCTTTGGCTACTGAGCAAAATTGGGGCTAGCCTAGAATATGTGAGACCCCCCCCCGCCCAAAACCAAACCAAACCAAACCAAACCAAACCAAACCAAACCAAACCAAACCAGAATGTAGGGTTTGAGCGTAAAGTGTCTCCCACAGGATCAGGCTTTTGAACCCTTGATTCCCAGCTGGTGACACTGCTTTTGGAGGTTTGGAACCTGGAGAAGGAGGTAGGGACTAGCTGGAGGAAGTGGGTTTCTGGGCAATCTCTGCCGTTTATAGCCTGGCTTGTCCCGTCTCTGCATTTCAGGCTTCCCAGATGTGAGAACCCTCTGCACCCTCTCAGCTTCGAGCCACTTTCTGTGCTTCCTCTGCTGTGATGGGCCGTGTCCCCATCAGCCAGGGGTCAGGTAAAGCTCTTCTTCTGTATGGTGCTACAGTCATGGATTTTTGTCACACACAAGTGATTCATGCAAGGAAGTAGCTACAGGAATGAAAGTGTGTGATTACAAGTCAGGTCCAGTTGATTACACTTCATGTCTGTCTCATTTGAACAACTTGGCTGATCCTTGGCGAAGGCTGCCTTGGGAGCTGTCCCTGATGACGACAGCTCCTGCTTCAGCCTACTGCCTTCATAGGAGCTGCCCACAATGGCAGGGCCCTGCTTGAGAAAGCTCAGCAGCTCAGCTCCTTCCCGAGACCTCTGTAACTGTTATCTCTAGCCCCTCAGTAGGACTCATCCCAGATTATGCTAATTTGAGGTTAAAAAGTCTGGAAAAAACTCCAACAATCTCTGAGCAGGCGAACTGACCAATCCTTGAGCTTCCCATTAAACCCCACCAATCTCTGAGCAGGAGAACTGACAAATCCCTGGACAGGAAAGCCCAACAATCCTTGAGATTCCCACATTCAGGACTTCACCAATCCTCACTTTGGAAATCTTTGCTCTAGAAATCTCCAGACCCTAAGAAATCTTATACAAAGGCTGTCTCCCCTGCTGTCTTTGAGAAATGGGACCATCTCTCACTAGAAAGAAAAACAACTGGACCTTGAATAAGGGCCAGCTAAGAAAGAAGAACAAGTCAGGCAATTAAGGGCTACTAAATCTTGAGCAGGGGCCAGACCAGATGACCCTCCTCAAAAGAATGCAGGAGCTTGTTTTAAGATAAGGGGCCCGGGACTGGGAGGACTGTCCTTGGAGCCGTAAGCTGCCAGCCGCTAAACCTGGAGATGGGAGGGCTGTCCTTGAAGCTGTAAGCTGCCAGCTGCATAACTGCTATCTTTTCTGATGACTAGACAATGTAAAGGCCTGATTTTTTAGGTATAAAAACTCTGTGCTTTGTGTGCTCGGGGTCGTCTCCTGCTTTGAAGGGACGACCCCCATCGCGATCGGAATAAACTGCCTCTTGCTTTTGCATCGAACCGCGGTCTGTGAGTCTCTTTGGGGAGGGAGCCGCACGGAGACCCTGCGCCGGGAGTGCAGGTTTTTGCATCTTCTCCTGGAAGCAGAGACAGTCACTCCTGGATTTGTCCCTCCGATAAATCTCTTTTAAGAGATTTACTGCCTGGTGTGACTCTTTCGTTGGAAGAAGCAATGAAGAAGAGGAGAAGAAAGACGAAGCAAAGAAGGAGCTGGGTCAGGCTTCATAGCTCCCCAGCTCACCAGGATTTGGGACAACCCTCCCCTGTGAGCTGCAATGTTTCTGTTGAGGAGGCCTCCTCTCAGAGCTGTGTGTTCCTGAGTTCCTGTGCTTCAGGATGGCCTTGGGACACTGTCCCATCCCAGAGCTGTGTGGTACTTGTCATTCCTCATCTGGTGTTAATCTGGGATGTAGCTGTTGTCTTCCAAATGAAGAATAGAGGAACCCTGAGATCAGAGGTTTCATTTCTCTCAGAGCTAGCTACCTGGGAATATCAGACCACTGCCTTACCAGAAGAGTCCCACAGTTCCTGAGCTCCCATGTCTCAGGAGACCCTTAGGACTTTGTCTCACCTCAGAGCTAGGATACACTCCCAGCCCTTGTAGTTGTGGTTGGATTTTCTGTTGACTTAGGTTATAACCCAAATAGTTCATAGATTGTCCTCTCTGTAAATTTTCAGCAGCGATCTTAACCCCACCACAGCAGAATTCTTTGCGTTCCCTTAGATATTTTCTCTAAAGTATGTACATTAGAATCAGCCAACAGTATATCATTCATGTGATGAGATAATGGGTAGAGTCAGTTGCCTATGAATTATTTTCTAGCAGTTGTTGCACACAATATTGACATAGAGTTGGACTCCTTGACATTCCCTGTGGAAGAATTTTCCACTGATATCTTTTTACCAGTCTACTATTATTATAAGTAGGTAGTGTGAAAGCAAACCTTTCCTTATCCTGCTCATGCAATGGGATCAAAAACCAACAACCAACCAACCAACCAACCAACCAACAATCTTTTAAATTACTATCACAGGTCATGACTTAGGTAATAAAGAAGGTAAAGGATTTCTAGGCTGTAACAGACCCATTGGTTGACTAACTATTCACTAATCTTAAATCTGTTAACCTCCTCCACTTTTCTGATTTCTTTTTTTTTTATGATAAGTAAGGGGCAGTCCACGGGCTGGTAGGCTCTTCTCCGTGCTGAACCTCCAGCTTCTTTTGTACCGGCTGTTCAAGTACCTATAGTTTTTACTTAGTTAAGGGCTGCTTATATACCCATGTAAGTTTGTCATTCAACCATTTTAAGGGCTGGGCCACGGGTTTTGAGCAGGGTCCTTCTTACAAAATTGAAACTCAATCCCTGTGATGCCCTGTGTTTGGACAGTGTGAACATCTTGTAATTTTTTTTTTTTTAATTTTGATGAAACGTATCAATACCTTTCACAGGAGCATCTACCATTTCCCCCTAATTTCATCGGGAGCTGTCTCTGGGATTGCAGGAATATTAATCTGAGTGTTCCACTCTTGTAAAAGATCCCTTCTTCACAAATTATAGGTGTGTCAGCCACATAGGGTCTTAGCTTTCCTTTTTAACTTTCTGGTCCCATACATTTAACCCATTGCACACTTTGCTTCATCTGAAAAAACTTTCCAATGCCTAGAAATGGTATATAACCTTTTGATATGGCCATCTGAATTCCAAGATTTTTGGGAAATTATAGTTACATCAGCTCCTGTATCCACCAATCCTTCTATTTCAACACCATTTATTTGCAGTTTTAATTTTTGCCTCTGATCATTAATCACTATTTGCCAGAACACATGTTTTTCCAGTACTGCTAATCCCCCTGTTCTTTCTACTGGAGAAACTTTGCCATTAATGCAGGGAAGCAGTAGAAGCTGAGCAATATTATCACCTGCATTAATTTGCATCTCTCTATTTTTCACATAGGCCAAATTTTTAATTTCTCCTTTGAAACCCCCAATCTATAATGCCTGGGTGCGCAGTGAATCCTTGAACAGTCAATCCATTCCTTCCAGAGATCATCACTACTGTCCCTGAGGGCGAAGGACCATAAGTTGTAGGTTATTTTATGACACTGAGTTTTTGGAGGTAGGATAAGAGATTAATCTAGAGAAGTACTGTCTAAATAGTGTGCATGAGATTGCCAGTGCTTAGATGTGTTTTTCCTGGCTACTTGTTTCCTGGCTGACGAGAGGGAAATGGCTAGTAATTTTTGCTGTGAGGCCTCAAGCTGCTAGGCTCCCATTTTGTTTCCCAATGACAAAAAAATTACCTTGCATTTCTCTCTTGGAAGTACCTTCATTGCTCCAGTTGTATCCCTTGCCCACAACACTGGAACACCTTAGGAAGCCTAGTCATTCTTTCTGCTTGAGGTTTAGGAAAACCATTGCTCTTAGAAAGGCACATTCACTCCCTCCCCTCTCCTGTGGAAAGTACTGAATTTTTTGCAGTTAACGAACCTGGAATTTTGAGATCTAAGACCTTTAGAAGCTTGCTCACACTCTTTTTACAAATGCCCGAATTTCCTGCAACTGAAGCACTGGACATTTTAATATTGAAGACCTTTGGCAACAGCTTGTCTTATGATATTAGCATGGTACTCATGAAACCCATTATCAGCCGTGTCCCTTATGCACTCATTTGTTGATGCTGTCCTTGCCTTTAAAGGTCTAATAACTCTTTTACATTCATTATTTGAACTCTTAAATGCAAGGATCTCCACCAAGACCAGCCTCACATCACGGTCTGATATGACTTTGTTCACAGTTGAGATCTGTTTTTGTATAAAAAAAAAAAAATTAGTCTTGTATATTTTTTGTAAATGAGATGAATTCCCCCTCCCCCAGGTTTCTCAACTTTGTCCAAAACTCTTAACGCTGCTAAGCAACTTTGTTCTACAGTAACATCATCAAATCGAATCTGTTCCTGTAGGTCAGAGTACCACCCTTCCCCCAGCAACTGTCTTTTACTGTATTCACCCCCTTTGCTCTGTTTTGCTGTTCAGGTTTCATTGCTTCTTCACTCTACCAAGTTAACCACTGAAACTGGAACCAGCCTCTAGCACAGCTTTTACAGTCCCTTCCAGCCTTGGCGAATAATTTTATTTTGAGGAGCCAAATTACTTGGAATTTGTTTTACCTAAGGTGGATGCATGCTGTAAGAAATCATGGCCTCTTTAAAACACCTTAAATCTATCATTTCTACAGGATGCTACCCTATTTCAACATAAACATGGTCTGAACCATTGTCAGGCATGTACTGCATGATTACTGGGAAAACTGACAGTGATTTTGCAATCTCAGGAAGCCCCTCCTCTATTTCTGGCAGTGCAATTGGTTTGAGAGTAACTCTTTCTTTCAAAATGGGCTATTTCAGTTTTTCTTTGACTCCACTGTCCTGCATGGCAGCCTCCTCCCTGACGCCTACCTGGTTTCTTGCCGGCCCAGGGGCTGCAGGGACTGGAAACTGAATGTGTGCAGCATGGGGCCTTGTGGAGACCTGCCTTCTGGCTCTTCCCCCCCACCCTTTCCTCCTGGGGGAAGCTCCCATTTTCTTGCTCAGTTATCAGCACTGAGTCTTTTTTTTTTGTTTGTTTGTTTGTTTTTGTTCCCTTTTCTGGTGCTCCTTGCCTCCCAAGAGTTTCCAGCTCCACCTGCAATTTTTCTAGTTGCACAGCCAACTCTACAACCCTTTCAGAAAACAAAGAGCAGAGTGAATCATTTTGTTTTCCCATTTCAGCCATTGTTAATTTCTCAGGTCCCTCCATTTCCAACTGCTCAGCCATTCTCCCAAACCTTTTTTGAAACAGAATATATAAAGAAAAAACAAAACCAGAAACAAAAACAAAACCATAACCCCCCTGGGAGAAAGCAGTGGATAACCCAGCAGAAGCAGCTGCAAAATTTTTTGCTGGTGTCTTGAAACAAAATATCTATTTCTTCATCTCCTGCCATTTCCTTTATGGCATTTTAAATCGGATTTCCCATTCTGCCCTGCCCCTCCGTGCCACTTGTAACTGGAGTTTTTCTACTTTGCGGGTTCCTTATTCTCCTCCACCTTTCTCCATCCTTATTTCACCATCCCAGCCTCTCAACAGGAGGTAGGAGAGAAAGGATAAGGCAGGAAGGGGGCATCATCATCATCATTAGACTACTTCCTGCTGATTAGGGGCATCAGGTTCCTTGGGGCAAGTTTGATCTTCGCCATCAGGAGATTCAATTTCTTCTCATCTTTTTGCACATGACCACTCAACAAACCACAGCAAAACACAGCAGCAGCAGCCGCCGCCACGGCCGCCACCTCTCTTAGGGCCCTAGTATTTACACAGGTTCTCAAGTGTCCCTGGGACTCCATATGTCACAAACTTGTAGAAACTATATGCAGTTGGCAAAATCACATCCCTGCTAGAGCACGAGGCAAATCAGAGTCAGCTACTGTGGACAATCTGAAGCAGCCTCACATATCCCACACCCGGGATTAAAACAAATTTCCATAACATTTCTGTGTTTTTAAAGAAACTATTTTTTTTTCTACCTAGATTTACTTGCCAGCAATTTATAAGGACTGCAGCTAGCTTGAATCTTTTCACACCAGTGTCCTCTAGCTGCATGTCTTTTTGGACACCTGCAGCCGTACTAGGGTTCCCATATTTTTGAGATGCTGATGTAAGTGGGAGGAAACGCAAGGATGGGAAGAAAAGTGAGCTGTCAGTGAAGGAAGCGTTAGGCAGTTTGACTAGAGCGTAACAATCTGAGTGTGACAAGGGTCCCAGGCCTTAGTAGGTCCCCAGACCGTAACACAACAGACTCCATGATGGAAGTACCATTCAGGTCATAAAACTCTTCACATAGGCTGTTCCACCTGCCAAAAGTAAAACAAAGGCCTGGGCCGTCAAAGCCCATCGTTTCAGGAAGGTCTTTAAATGTACTAACCTTGCTCTTTGGCTTCTGTAGTTCCCTTTTTGGCTATCTGTTCTTGTTAATCGAGGATGGGTTTTGTGCTTGAAAGCTCACCCAAGAAAGGCTCAGCTCTATACTAGGATCCTGAACACCTGGTGTAGTCTAGGCCTGTCTAATAAAGACTTTCTATAGGCTTAAATTCAAGTCCAAGCAGTATTCTTTGCTGGATACTCCACAACAAAAGCAGATAATTAGATTTTTTTTCATGTTCAAATATTTAAATTGAAACAAAAGGAAATTCTGATGTGTTTCAAATTTCAGTAGCAAATAAATGTATGTGTGAAGGAACTTATTTTTAAAACCATTCATTTTTGTGGGGAGATGCTGAGGCACAAAGATTTTGAATTTGGGGCCAGACTAGGCTTAGATACAGAGACCCTATCTCAAAAGAAAGAAAGAAAGAAAGAAAGAAAGAAAGAAAGAAAGAAAGAAAGAAAGAAAGAAAGAAAGAAAGGAAGGAAGGAAGGGAAGAAAGAAATAAGGGAAATAAATAAAGAAGGGAAAAAAGAAAGAAAGAAGGAAAGAAGAAAAGGAAAGAAAGAGGGGAAAGAAAGAAGACAATGGCTGGAAGTGTTATTCTGTGATAAATTGCTTGTTTCCCATTCCCACAGGTTTTAATTCTGTCTCCATTAATGCAAAAAACCTGAAATCAAATACCCCAGCATTCCCAGTACAGGGCATTGATAACTGTAATCCAGCTTTTGGGAGGCAGAAGCAGGAGGAGCCTGAGTTCCAAGCAACACCACGCTATATGGCAAGACTCTGTCTCAAAAAGCAACAGTAGCAAGAAAATATTTGTTTTGCCAAATGAAATGATTAAAATTATCTAGAATTTGAAGACTACAACAAAGTCTTCTGATAAAGGAATTTTTTTTTCTTTGGCAATTTTCTTGTATACAAAGAGAAAAGACTGCCCACAGCTGACAACTACTCAGTATAACTTCTTTGTATCACTGCTTAAGAAGGTTAAAAAAAAAAAAGCCAGGTGGTAAGCATATTACAGTTTATTCAATTTGTATCCTGGTGGTGGCCCCTTCCCTCATCTGCTCCCAATCCCACCCTCTTCCCCCCTTTTCCCATGCCCCTCTCCAAATCCACTGATAGGGGAGGTCCTCCTCCCCTTTCATCTGACCCTAGCCTATCAGGTCTCATCAGGACTGGCTACATTGTCTTCCTCTATGGCCTGGTAAGGCTGCATGTCCCCCAGGGGGAGGTGATCAGAGAGCCTGTCACTGAGTTCATGTCAGAGACAGTCCCTGCTCCTGTTACTAGGGACCCCACTTGGACACTGAGCTGCCATGGGCTGCATCTGAGCAGAGTGTTTAGTTCCTCTCTATGCATGGTCCTTGGTTGGAGTATCTGTCTTTGCAGGACCCCTGGGAGCAGATTTTTTTTTGGGGGGGGTTCTGTTGCTCTTCTTGTGTAGCTCCTGTCCCCTCCGGATCTTTCTGTCTCCCCCTTCTTTCACAAAATTCCCTGTAACTCTGCCCAAAATTTGGCTATGAGTCTCAGCCTCTGCTTTGATACCTCTATCGGTAGAGTCTTTCAGAGGCCCTCTGTGGTTGTCTCCTGTTCCCTGTTTTCTCCCGCTTCCGATGTCTATCATGATTGCCTTTCTGAATGAGGATTGAGCATCTTACCCAGGGTCCTCCTCCATGCTTAGCTTTTTTAGATGTACAGATTTCAGTATGAGTATCCTATATTATAAGGTGTTACACATCTTTATTCCCAACACTTGAGAGGCGGACTCCGAGTCCGAGGCTGGCCGGGTCTACAGAGCAAGTTTCAGGATAGCCAGGGCTACACAGAGAAACCCTGCCTTGGAAAAAAAAACCCTAAAAAACAGTACTTAACTGCAAAAGTCAGAAAAAGGGGAGTGTTTGCCAGGAGTCCAGACACATCCTCTTCATCCCAGCACTCAGAGGCAGAGGCAGGGGGCTCTTTGTGAGTCCTTGTCTACATAGCCAGTACCAGGACGGCCTGGACTACACAGTGCTACCGGTCTCAAAGAGAAAAGAGGGGTTTGTTATGAAAGAATAGGAAGGCTAACAATTCTTGTGACGCAACAACCAATCAGCAACCTTACAGAAGTATTAGTAAAAGGAATAGTGCTGTTAAACCTTAAAACTTTTTCTTTGTTCTCTGCACTTTAGCAGTTCTTTGTTTAGCTTGCTTTAGCTTTCAACGGAGCAGCCAAACACATAACTGGTGTGAGGGTTATGCTCGGAGGCAGAGCTGTGGATTCTCTGCTGTTTGTTTTCTTCCCTTTATTCCGGCCGCAGCCACAAACCACGGCAGGAAGCAGGAATGACCAGCAGGGTGCGCTGCAGCTCCACAGCCGAACCAGGCTGGGCTCGGAGGCATTCCTTGAAGGTCCGTGCTGTTTCTGCTTTTGAAGACTGGTGGAAGGAAATATTTCACAGGAAAAAAAGAAAACACTTGGCTGAAAATAACCCCAAATTTACTATGATTTAGAGACTGATTACTTAGGAAAAAACAATATCCTAGAGGGTCGCTGCAGCAATTCTTAGAGAAGGAGGGTTTAACTCTGTTCTGGGGATGAAAGAATTTTCCTGATGGAAAAAGAAAAGATTAGAAAACCCCGTTGAAAGTTAGTTTCCTATATTATCTAGTTGTTGATGGATAACGCTATTTTTAAAACTCCCTAGGAAGGGTATATTTATTTAAAAAAAAAAAAACCCCATAAACATTTCACTTTTTTTTTCCCCCAAAGCATTTTCTTTCTTTCTGGTTTCCCAAAATGTCAATATTTATGAACCAGGGGTTGTGGGAAATGTTACCTAGAACTGCAAAAGCCAGAGTTTGTCTTGGTCTGTCCCTGGGGACTTGAGTTTGTGTGCCAGAGGGCAGTGTGGTTGGAGGGACCCAACCCTTCCTCCTTGGCACCCTGTGGTGAACTCTTTGAACTGGAAGAAAATTGTGTTCTCTGCTTCACATGAGGACGCTTCAAGGCAGCAGTGGATGCAAGTTTCTGTACATGCTCGTGCTGTGAGAACAAAGGCAGCTTTAGCAAGAACAGCAATGGCAGAGCCAGCGCCTATGCAAGTGAAGGCGGCTCCTCTAGCACAAACACAAACGCGCATTTCTGATTAATATTTGAGGCTTTCCATAGTGCTTGTTAAGGCCATGGCAATGTTCAGCAAAGCTAAGACCAAACTAGGGAATATTAGTAAATTGTGGCACTTATATTTGCTTTGAAAATTTTTTTTTAAATGCTTTAAGATGATGGGGAATAAAAAGCATTCTTTTTAATCAGAGAAGTTTGTTTCTTCCAAACTGCTGGATGTGTGGGGTTAGAAATTAAGCCAAAAGTAGGGAGTTTTACTAGGCAGAATCAGAAGAATCAGGAAATAGTACTAATACATTAGAGTCAATAACAAAGTAAAAAAATTTAATCTAATTTTAAAAATAAAATTTAAAAAATAAAATTTAATTAAAAAACTAAAAACACTTAAAAACAAAGGTCACACAGTAAGATAGTCTCTAAGGTCAAATAAAAACTTTTGCTGGAGCCTCAACCCCACCCCTTGTTTTCCATGAAGGACCCCTCCCTATCCTTTCTTTACATTTAAATCTGTAACCTTTTGCCCCTTAGATGTTTAAGTCTCATGGTGTCATTTCACTACAAATCATGATTTCCCCCCCCTTTATTCTATGCACTTTAGCAGTTCTTTATTTAGCTTGCTTTATTTTTAAATGTCCCACCCAAACACTCAACTGGTGTCCAAAAGCTTGCTGTATAAATAACAAGATAAAAATTCGTAGAACATTTTATTTTCCTAGGTCAGGAAGTAATTGTCCTGTTTCATTTTGGAAAAGCATGACAAGAGAATTATTGAGATTAATGAAAAAGCAGTTAGAAGGAACGAAAGCCTCTGCTTCTGGGGGAAGGAACAAGTTCTTCAGAAGACACTCTTCCATCTTCTGCACACGTGGCCATGGCCCTGACTGCCCCTCCAGTGTGACCAGCTCAGCGGAAGTCACTTTCTCACACTTCACAGAGGCTGCCACTGTTCACTGTTTCCACTCCCCAGCCTTGCTCTCCACATCTGTGAAGGGGCATGAACACGTTTAGCCCAGAGACGTAGAGAGCGAGAAATTTGTAGCAGATTCAGCCCTCAGCATGCGGTAATGTGCGGTGTGAGGTACGCCCTTCTGCCTTTTCCTCACTGGTAGAAAAGCAAGAACCCAAACACAAGTCTATCTCTGTACATACCCTTCTGAGCATCTTTCCCAGGACCTTGTGTAAACTAGCTTGTAGAGTAGCTCACGTTTCCAGCGTGTGCCTTCCTTTCTGTAAGGCTGGTGGAGCTAGGGCCAACATCGGCTGTTTCATAACCAGTTAGGTACTCGGAGGGCAAGGACTGATCCATCCCGTACAATCAACGGCTGGCAAAGCCAGGGACAGAAACTTCAAGCCTTTGATTATGGTCAGAAAGGAGTCTGACCTTCCTTGTACCTCTGTCCTGTGCTGGCAATGACATTCTGAACTGCCCGCAAGCTTGTGAGAGTACTACCTAGCAGGATGCTGTCTGGTGAAGAACAATGACATGACGTTGCCCTCCCCCTTCATGAGTCAATTCAAATGTTTTAAAAGTTTAAAGATTTATTCACTTTATGTTCGTGATGCGATTGTTCTGACTCCATTTGGAATGTGCACCACAGGCATGCCTGGTGCCTGAGGAGGTCAGAAGAGATATCACGTCTCCTGGAACTGGAATACAGGAGGTTATGAACTGCCATGTGGGTTCTGGGAATCAAACCCAGGTCCTCTGCCAGAACATCTGCTCTCAACTTCTGAACTGTCTCTCTGGCCTCTATTTCAGAATTTTTTGAAAAGAGCACAGACATAATCTATGTCTAGTCTGAGTTCTCCCAAAGCGATCCCAAGGACCTGGGAACGGAAAGGTCAGAGGTCAGCAGCAACATGTCTGTGGATCACACCTTCAGCTCTTCTCACCCCACCTAGACACGCTCAACAGAATTAGTACTGGAAACAAGCCCCCGAAAGCTATGGGAATTCTGCTGGGTAGAGTTCATATTTTAACATTTTGTTCATACGCAGTGCGTACTCATGTTTAATTTGTGATTGGTTGTCATTGTTTTGGATTTGCGTAAGTCAAGCGTGTGTAAGCATGTGTTATCTGTGTGAAGGCTATGGCTTGGTTTTGAGAGAACATACACATGTATGTTTTCGGGATTCACTTGAAGCTTTTCTACTTCTGTTCAGTCCAAAGTTGGAGTTACTACATAAAACTGGATTCTACACCAGGCTGAAACAGAGCCAAGTTCCTTTAGCCAACTACCAATGATATAGTGTGTGAGAATCAAGCAAGGCTAAAAATAGCCAGTTTTTCTTAGGGAAGTAAAACCCATATATTCAAATTAATGTCATCTTTTTAGAGACGTTGCTTTGGAAGGTTAGACACTCTTGCAACAGTACTGCTCCTGCTCCAGACCTTTCAGGGTCTTCTTTTGGAATGACTGTCAGTACCAGCTAAGGAGCCCTGTTCACAGTGTGCCCACAGTCCCGACATGGGAGGCCGAGTGGAAGGCCGAGGCACGGGGAACTTCAAGCCAGCCACTATGGACCTTGCCTCTCCCCAGCTCCATTTCTGCCTGCCTCTCTCTTTCCTCTCTGCCCCTCTTCCTCTCGCTCTCCCCCCTCTTTCTTTTCTTGCATAAACAACCCCCCATTCACACAGGTGTGTGTGCACACAAAGAAAGAGAAACAAACAACAAACAAAACAACAAAGAAACAACAAAGAAACAAACAAAAATGAAGAAGAAGAAGAAAGGCAAGCTGGGTCTCATTGTATAGTCTTTTTGTATTTAAGCTAAGCAGTTTTACCTCCTAACTGGAGTCCAGAGCTGTTTTAAGAATCCTCAGCAGGACTCTGACTACTTGTATCATTTATTTGTGTGGACAAATTCAGGTAGATTTATTCAAACTAAATGTCACTGTCTGGTAATCATATCTTTTGAATAGAAATGTTTGTGACATGAAATGAGGGTCCTCATAAAAAAGATAGCTGAAGTTATTGGAGAGGGAGCCACCGCAGGTTTTTCGCTGGAGTCTGCTGTGTTCAGTTCCAGAATGCAGAAACTTCTGAGCAGGAAGAACAATGCGGAGCCTCCCAGGCCAAGATCAAGCTGTCCTTCACCCTCGTGAGGATTTAGGTAGTGGGTCACTGCAGTGCCCTTGTATATAACCACATCTCAGCGAGTCATCCTGGGATCAAGGTAGGAAGACTGTGTGGCCCACACTGTGAAGCAGAAGCAGGAAAACAACATGAGCCTGTTTGAGGAAGAATCCGGACCTGACGATAGCAAAGATACAGGTAGTAGCAGTTAGAGATAGATGTCAAAATGATTTACAGTGTATTTATGTTTGGCTATGAGTAAAAAGAGAGATTAGTATTAAGAGAGAAGCTACAATAAACGAACAAACCACCACGGTCTCTTTGCCTAATGACCTTCATCAGAACAAGTAGCAGTGGGAATGCACGTAAGTGAGACGCAGGCTGAAGCCGTGAAGGCCCTGGAGGCCTGCAGGCTGAAGCCGTGAAGGCCCTGGAGGCCTGCGGGGCTCCCGAGGGCCGTTGGACCCCACTCTTCTGAGGCAAGCCATTTTCAGACCCTCATACCCACCATGTCCTCCTTCCTCATCCAACTCCAGAGGATCGGAAGTCTTGCTGGGCCATCCATGAAGTTCATCTCCGGAGAGCTGGGCGTTCATTCTGTGTGTCCACACTGCAGCAGCTGGTGGATCTGAGCAAACCTGGGAACTTGAAAAAAATCCCAGTAGCTGTGCTCCTCAGGCCACCAGTACAGAGTCATATATGACTCACAACAGGGCAGTAATTTTCCTCTGGAAATGATTTCTGGAATTGATGTGGTTTTCTTTCTTTCTTTCTTTCTTTCTTTCTTTCTTTCTTTCTTTCTTTCTTTCTTTCTTTCTTTCTTTCTCTTCCTTCCTTCCTTCCTTCCTTCCTTCCTTCCTTCCTTCCTTCCTTCCTTCCTTCCTTCCTTCCTTTCTTTCTTTCTTTCTTTCTTTCTTTCTTTCTTTCTTTCTTTCTTTCTTTCTTTCTTTCTTTCTTTC
>REGO01000066.1:1690196-1737733 GCA_010120015.1 Rhombomys opimus
TTGTATCCCCCCTGTGGTTCCCTCCCTCCTCCCATCCCAATCCCTCCCTTCCTCCACCCTCTGCATGCATGCCCCTCCCCAAGTTCACTGATAGGGGAGGACTTCTTTTCCTTCCTTCTGATCCTAGTCAATTAGGTCTCATCAGGAGTGGCTGCATTGTCTTCTTCTGTGGCCTGGTAATGCTGCTCCCCCCTCAGGGGGAGGTGATTAAAGAGCAGGCCAATCAGTTCATGTCAGAGACAGTCCCTGTTCCTATTACTATGGAACCCACTTGGACACTGAACTGACATGGGCTACATCTGTGCAGGGGTCCTAGGTTATCTCCATGCATAGTCCTTGGTTGGAGTATCAGTCTCAGGAAAGACCCCTGTGCTCACAATTTTTGGTTCTGTTGCTCTCCTTGTGGAGCTCCTGTCCTCTCCAGATCTTACTGTTTCCCACTTCTTTCAAGAGATTCCCTGCACTCAAGGAGTTATTTTTTAAATGAGCTCCTACAAGAAATTGTGTGATTTTTGAGATTTATGAACTTTTCTATTGTTTGAGAATTTCATACAGGCATGTAATGCATTTTGATCAAACCCGTCTCCTTTCCTTTCCTCCCAGTTCCTCCCTTATCCCCACACATGGCTGTCCCTTCCCATCGTCGTGTGCTCCCATTTTAAATGAATCAACTCAGGTGTGAGACAGTTGAGTGGGACACAGTACCTTCTCGAGGCTGTATCCCTGAAGGAGACCAACTCTTCCTTTCCCTTCAGCCATCAGTTGCCAACATCTCCTTAGCTAAGGGCCAGGCTTCATAAGCACCTCTCGCTCCTATGCTGGGATTTTGGCTGCCTTGTCCTTGTGGGGATCTTCTGCAGTCAGCCACAGCGACAATGGCCCTGTCACGTTCAGCGAATACTGCTTCAATGCTGATGTCCACCATCTCCAGCTCTTACAGTGTTTCTGTGCCCCTCCCCTGTGATAATCCTTAAGCCTCGGTGAGGGGGTTCTCTCATTTATCGATGAGAACTCAATGATCTCTTCTTCCCTGCAGGTTGACCAGCTGTAGGTGAGTAGTATCTGATTATTTTTAATAGGAAGTATACAAATACTCCACCAGTTTTATTTCAGTGTTTCTGAATTTGGGATTTAGCTGTTATTATTAATGTAGGCAAATCATAGAAGAGAGGTTAGTTTTTAAATGCTAGTATTTGTATATCTGCATATATTGATTACTTAAACATTTATCATGAAAAGAAAAAACAAAACTACACGCCTGTAGCACATGCCTGTAATTCTGGTATGCCAGAGGTTCAGGGGTTGGAGGCTGGGCCGGGATGCTTTACCCTAAGATAGTCCAGGCTACAGAGGGAGACTGTCTGAAAAATGCAAATCTGTGCCAGGTATGAGATATCGTTCCTTGAATTGTTGATCAGCAGTGTCTTGGATGTCCTAGAACATTATGGGCTATTGCCATTGCTTTTGGTTGTCTGCTAGAATTTGATAATAAGGTTTTATTTTTGAAGACACCATACACTTTGGCCACGGGGCACGGAGAAATCAAGTTTGTACTGAAAGAAAGCTTCTTTGCTGCTTTGCTGGCTAGCTTACATGATACCAGAAGGTGCTGTGTGGGCTCCTGGGGAAACAAGTCATCAACAGAATTTGTTGTAAACCCCATGAGCTATAGTTACAACCAGAGTGGCAATATGCCCATGTGTGCAAGAGTGGCATGAGTGTTATAGGGAAATCAACTGATTTCTGATTGGGTTTAAGGCCTGCTCCATAGGAAGAAGCACATAACAGACTGTAAATCTAAGAACCCGTGGCTAAGGGGCTTATAGGCCCAAGGGGTGAACCTACTGCTCTTATTTTGCTAAGTGCACATAATATCAAACTGCTTTCTAATCTGTATTTATATACCCAATGGTTAGTGAAGCTACTCAGAGAAATTTCTTTGTGCAGTGGACCAGTGATTAGTGCACAAACCCACAGTAGATTAGAGTACGGTGAATAAGTCACTGCGGAGCGCTCACCCACAAGCAGAGAATCTCTATCATTCCTCCTCTCCCCGAAGGCTCAGAGACCTTTATAGACAAGGTGTTGGAAAGACCGAAGAGCCAGAGGTTGGGGAGGACTGGGGCAAAATTGTCTTCCAGAGGAGAGAGACCACTGCCCTCATGAACTCTCAGCTGTGGTGGATGCCTGCACAAGGCCGGCATAAGGGCAGGCCAGTTGACAGTCCAGAACACAGAGGGGAGGCGCTCACAAGCCCCAGCCCTAACGGAGGAGCTATTGGCAGCTGACAGCTTTCTGGGGAAAGAGCCTCAGTTTTCTTTAAGGGTGGGGCTCCTCCTGGGTCTCCCACACTCCAGTGGGTGGCCCCACACCTGTGGGTAGCCCAAAATGGACTGTGTGAGCTATAAGCAAAAAATAAGAGGGCATGAAGTTGGGGGGTAGGGAGGGGGGATGGATCTGGGATGAGTTAGGAGGTAGATGAGGGGTTGAATACGATCAAATCCATTGTATGTAATCAAGAAATTATCAAAGAATTAATAACTATTATATTGAAAGACCAACCCCACCCCCCAAAAAACAAATAAAATCCAGAAAGAAAAAAATGAAAAGAAAAAAGAAATAGAGGAATCTAAAGGTGTTTCACTGGGGAGAAAAGCAGGAAACCATAAAGAAAGAAAGAAGTGTCAGGACCCTTGTCAGGACAGCTCAGAGGCCATCACAGAGCAGCAGCATGAAGAGACAGCTGTGTATGGGAGAACGCATTTGCAAGCAGACTATCTCTGTGGACCCAACGAGCACAATAGCAAAATAAGCAAAAAACCCCGTTAAAAAGTGACAAGACCGATACATAAATAAGGACAAAATACACTTTAAAAGGCAAAAAGGAGCTACGCCGTTTGCTTTTACACCAGTGCCTGCAAATTATACACCTGGTCTAACTGGAAACACTTTCTCCTGCTCCGCCCCGCCCCTACCCCACCCCTATCCCCACCGAGTGGAATGCCGCTGGAGTTGGTTGTTCCACAGAATTCAATTAATAACAGCTGTCTTGCATGAGGCCCCTAGAGATTCCTCAAGCCTGAGAAGAAAGCAGCCCAAAGTTCAAGAAGACTCTATGCTTCTCCGATACAGCACAAAGCACAGAAGGAAAAGGAGGACAAAGTGTTTAGGGTAAAAGACACAAAAATGCTTCCCATAGCTTGACATTTGAAAGGGACGTTGGCTCCCCACTCACACTGGCTGCCTACAAACACAACTCTGCCCACTTATCTTCTCTCAGCCCTCCTGGAAAACAAACCTTTGCAGCTAGAGAGAAGCCACTTCTGCCCACGGTGCTACATAACCTCACCCAGCCCTGAGAGATGTGAACAGAGTGGATCACCCAACAGAGAGGAAAACAAACAGCAAGCATGGAAGAGCAAAGGGAAAACAGCAGCCGGTCTGGGAGGAAACATTCAGGAACAGGAGAGACTTAAATTCTAACTATAAACCCCAGAGAAATTTCAGGAAAACTTGCATCTATCATACAGAACCAAGCTGCTATAGAAAAGGAGGAGGCAGAGTTTGAAAAGGCATATTCAGACATAAAAACAAAAAACATGGCAAAATAAAAAAAGATGTGCATTTGGTGGACAAACTAAAAGCTGCTGGGAAAGCAGCTCAAATGGAGAACTCCAAAGCTGAGGTCCTCCTTCTGAGTTTACAGCTGAGTGAGACACACAGGGAGATCTGAGAGAGCTGCTTCTTTAATGTTTATACGTCACTGTCTTCAGTGAAGTAAAGTGAAAATAGACAATCCATTCTCCCTGGATTGGAAGTAAGTCAGAGTGTTCAGATGGAAGGGGATGCTAGAGGTCCAATCATGTAAAGTAATAAAACAAAGCCAGAGTGGGACAAGACGTTCAGACTGCTTATCTGCAGACCTCTCATTTGTACTCCTTTATAAGCTGACATTTGTTGAGTGAATGAATGAATGAGCTGATGAAAACATCTTAGGAAGCTTTCGAGGTCCAAGGTCATGGAGCAAAGCAAAAATGTGTACACAGAGGGTAAAAGAGTAGATTATCTTAAGTAAGAATTTTATGATTAGTAGATGTTTCACCAACACCCACAGCCCCCACAGCTTTCCCCCCTGCCAGTGTGTGTGCTTGTGCCTGCTATTGTGAAGGCTAGCGGTCAATGTCAGTTATCTTCCACCTTCTGTCTACCTTCGGCCAGACCAGCTGGCCAATGAGCTACAGGGATTCTCTGCTGCACCAACACAGACTTGTGCCTCTGGAGGCGGCTTTCCTGTACTGCTGTGGATAAGAACTCCTCCTCATGCTTCCCCCATAGGCAGGGGCCATGTCCCCAGTCCAGCAACTGTAGGTTCTGATGACACACCAAGTTTTCTCTCTTCCTCCTTCCCTATCCTTCTTTTTTTCCCAGGACAGAGGGCATTCTAGGCAACTGCTTTATCACGAGCTACACCCTGGCCCTGATGAAAGATGGTTTTCTTCCTAGAAGTCATTACAAGAATATCAGTCTTATACGGGGGGCTGGGGAGGGGCAGAACAAGGACTTTCTATATTATGTTTAGAATAAAGAAATAAAGTAATTTTTTTATCTGAAAAAAATTGTCTAAGGACAATCACCAATGAATATATTAATAAACTTGAGAGGAAACTACAGAATCCAGAAGCAGTAAAAGCCAGAAGTTACATAAAAGGAGCCTTGAGCATGATCAGCAAGCTCTCCATCACTGAGTTCCATCCCCAGCCTCACTACTTCCCCCCACAAGGGTTTTTAAAATTTGTACTTTGTTATGCATAATCAGCATAGAATCTGACAAAATTCAAATGAGGCCATATAAAAACAAAAAGAAAAAAATGCTGGTTTTCTGTTTTAGTGATACTAACCTGAATATACTATAGCTTTCTTCTAAGAAACAAAAATTACGACTAATCAGAATCGGGTACTCTAAGTAGAATCAACTGATTTGGCTCACTACTTGTGCTTGTACTCACTACTTCTCTCAAAGCCGCAGTGACTGCTCTGCCACAGTTTTCCCGGCCACTCTGCCGTGGTTGGGAAGCCTCTGCTGGGTTTCAATGCAGCTCCCTTGGTTGGTAGAGCGCTGCTCTGTGGGCTTGATTATCTACTTATCCTCAGCGTGGTGCCTTTGCCTGCAATCCCAGCATTTCGGAGTCAGAGGCAGGAAGGATCAGGAATTCACAATGATCCTTGGCTACTGACTGCATTCAAGGCCACCGGGCTATATGGGACCCTATCTTCAAAGAAACAAGCAAGACCCCAAACCAAACCAAAACAACAATAATTTGGTAGGAGAAAAAAAAAATCTTCATTCATAAGAATAGTACCACATCAACAAGAAAGACCAGTATAATAATCAAAGCTCTTTTACTGTTATCTCGTTCTTATGGAGGGATTACTCCTGAACGACTTCTCCAGAAGCAGGTTGAGTTTCTTTAATCAGAAAGTCTGAAGACCAAAAACTTTTAATGCTGACAGGATGTTCAAAATGTCTCAGAGTTTTGAAGCATTTGAAGTTTCAGAATTTTGGATTAGGGAGCTTCAACTAAATTCTATGCAAATATGCCGGCTCCCCAAACCCCCAAATCTTGACATTCTTCTGCCCTCAAGCATTTAGAATGCATAACCAGAGCTAAAGGTATCCTCAGGGAATACCAGGCTAGCCTCCTAGCCGTTTTCTATTGTGGGCTCTACACATCGAGGACCTGCTGTGTGCCTCCCAGAGTTGCTGGAGACAGTGGGGATAGCATAATAACAGTCCCCAACTAGAAACCGGAAAGCAGACCAGGTCTTTCACATAATGAGGGGAGATAAATGATACATACCCACTATTAGGCGAGCAAGGGAAAAAAAAGATCCCTGAGCAGTATGTGCTGCGCAGAAAATTAAAGTGGAGTGATGTAGCCAAAAGACTGGGTGACTCAGATGAGGCCCCCCCTCCCCCGGGAGGGAACATTTAAGCTGACCACCTTTTTTCTTGTTGCATCCTGTACAAGGAACAGAGGCAGAAGCTTGTAAAATTGTATGTTTTATATCATAATTCCTGGTTGAAATTACATAAGTAAAACCACAAAACACTCCCCAGAGTACAGAGACAGCCTGGTGAGCTAGTGAGTCATGGTCAAGTGTTCCGCCATCATTCCGCCTGGACAGAGTCATAGTCCCATTCATGAAGCTCCTTTGAGCCTTTCGTGGTTTGGTTGAGAATATCCGTTGGCTATCAAGTGGACTATAGAAATGTGTGACTGTTCCACCTAGCAGGGTCCAAAGAACTTAGCAATGTATGATGGAATTATCAGATACCTAAAAGGTTATGGAATCCAGGAAACAGAGACAGAGAGAGAGAGCTGGAAACTCGGAGTCCTCCTGCCTAACTCAGGCTCACGCGTGCTGGGGAGTCTTCCACCAAGGGAAAGGAGGAGACTGGTAGAAAACAGCCTGGCCCTTGGCTACTTCTCCTAGAACAGATGCAGGCAGCCAGGCCCATGTCTGGGCTTCCTCTCACTTCGCCATCTTGGATGGGCTTGGAACACTGAGAAGGAGTTTAAGTGTGGACTGCTGTGAGGTGTTCAGACATTATCAGTTCTGTAAGAAAATACGCATGTGTGATCAAATGCTCCCCCCTTTTTTTGTAAGCAAATTGCTGAGAAAATTTCAGTTGTGTTTGTAGCTCAGTGGCAGTGTGCTTTGCCTAGCATGTGTGAGCCTTTGAGTTTCTCCCCAAGCACTGAAATAAACAAAGCTGAGTGAGATTGAAACCCATTCTTATATAAAATCACGTATACATGCTCGAACATGTAGGCACACACATTTTTCTGGCCACCATATTATGTATCACAGGGCAGAGCACCTGGTTGTTTCCTGGGGTGCCCGTGGACGCAGTGACAGTCTCTAACATTTTTTCTGATCCCAGCTGGAGATTGATTTTCTCCCTCACCCCCTACCAGGCCAAGTGTTCATGCGGGTGACTCAGCTGGTTATCGTTCCAGTGTTCTCGTAATGACTTTATTGTTATTGTTGTTGTTATATGGTGTGTGTGTGTGTGTGTGTGTGTGTGTGTGTGTGTGTAGAGGAGAGTACAACTCTGAGGAACTGGTACTCTTTCTCTACAAGGGTTCCTGGGATTTATCAGGCTTTTGTGGTAAACACTTTCACCTCTGAGCCATTTCACTGGCTTTGTTTTTAAATGGCAGATAAGTCTCTTGTCTCTAGACTTGAAATATAGTCAGAGGACAAGGAAAGGATAAGGAAACTGTGATGGAGGGAGCAGGCCCTGTTGGTAGTTGGCAATGGCGAAGCCTCGTCCTGTTGGAATGGGGCTCCTGTGTCTTCCTTTCACTTCCTCCGAGAACTTGGTCTTTCTGTTGCCTTTGCTTTATCTGTACACATGGTTTCTCCCCTTCACAGACCTCAGCTCTCTGTCTTAGAGATGCGGAGGATGTTTTTCTCTTGAACTGCATTTCTGGGATCATCTAAGGGGCTGATGCTAATAGCTACCTGTGCTTCCTCTCCGCAACTCCTAACAAGCCTGTTCTCCTCTTGTTGATTTCCACTGTACTAAATGCCCCAAGCCTTCTACACACACTCTCCCTGTCTCTCTGTCTCTGTCTCTGTCTCTCACACACAAACACGTGTGGGCCGGGCTTGGTAGATTTTCCATTTTAAGACTCAGCAATTAAGCTTGAAGACAAGTGGAATGCTACAGTTAATGGAGAAGTGGCTATAGTCTGGAAAAAAATGCGTAAGTGGAGTGAGTCAGGGACGTGCCCTGGAGGGCCTGGGCCAGTGCCTTGGCCGACAATGGGACAGTGCATAGTCTGGGACAAATCTATCCCACAACACCAAACCTGTAATTGTATCTACCATCACAGAATCCCATTGAAAAAAGCACATTGATCACCGACCAGATAAGGGGACAGTAGTTCAGAACTAAAAAGGAAAAATCTTCGGAATTCTCCCTATTGCTCTAGGGAAGTTCCATGACTTTTCTGATTTTATTTAGAATTGGCATTACTGCTCTTGATTTAATTCCCTGGGCACAAACATATTTGATGGGTTGTACTGAGTCATCAGGCCAAAGCTCAGGAACGGACCAGATAGAGAAGGGAACATCTTAGCCTGCTTCCTCAGGGAAGACCAGCCTTACAAAGGCAAACACTTTTAGTCCTTTACTATTTTCTGATTCTCAGAGTTGAGGCTTTTCTCAGTTTTATTATAGAAATAAAAAGCTACAGAGCACCAGCGTTAACCAAAATAGACACTGCGTCATCTTGCTACTACTCAGAGAAACAGTGTGACGAAAGCACTTCCAAATGGAGGATTATTTAGAAACCGACCATGGAGTTTTAAAATAGGAAGCAGTCACTAACGTTTCAGAAGCAGTCGGTGCAAGTGGGCTGGACATGCTTTCTGATGTAATTTCGCCTGTCTCAGGTGTGGGGTAATGAACAGAGACGACATCATAAACACAGGAACTCAGAACCAGGAGCCTGGAGAGGCTAGCAGCTTCCCAGTGCTCCCTTCTCTAAGCACAGAACACACGGTCGCTGGATCAGGGGTTAGCAACACACATCAGAAGGTTGCAGGTAACAACTTCCTTATCTTGGCTATTTGGAAGCATGTCCAGTCAGTTCATTATGTTAGTACTTTAAGATTTGTTGGGTAGATTTTATTTATTTACTTATGTATCTATTTGCTATTTATATTTGCAGTGCTGGAAACGGAAACTCAGTCTTTTCTCATGGTAGGTAAATACACTACCCCTGAGCAAGACTTCCGGTGCCTGGGTAGCTTTATTTATTTATTTATTTATTTTAAAGGAAAGAAATATTTACTGATTTACGAAGGTACAGTGTAGAGTTAACACTGCTCTTTCCTGTTAAGATGCTAGGTTTCTATTTTATTTCCACAGACTAAAAACCATTAACAGATGCAGGAAGGGCCTAGCAATGTGTTCACCAATGTTGACCAACTGACACCAAAAGGGTCCTTACTCCTGAGCCTTTAGTTCTGGTCCGCTGAGTTACCACTAAGTATTCCGTTGCATTTATTTATTCATACATCTCATGCCATGTTTCTGGCAGTTAAGACTGTGGAACGTGTGGGGTGTTCACTCTCTCAGTTACCACTGCTGTGATGAAACACCGTGAGCAAAAGCAACTCAGGGAGGAAATGGCTCATGTGGCTTTCACATGGTTGAAGGGAGTCAGGACAGGAGTGAAGCAGGGCAGGAAGCTGGAGTGAGGAAGAGGCCATGGAGGGTGCTGCTTACCGGCTTTTCTCCTCATGGCTTGTTCAGCTTGCTTTCGCATGGAATCCAGGACCACCAGCCCAGAGAGAGCTCCCCCCACCTGGTTTGGACGTTTCCCCATCCATCACAATTTTACTGCCTACAGCGTGATCTTCTGGAGACTTTTTTTTTTCAATTCAAGTTCCTTCCTCTCAGAGGACACTAGCTTGTGGAAGCTGACATGGCCAGCACATCTATATTTGTATTGTGTGAAAAGATAAGCCAAGGTGTCTGAGGCATAGAGGAAGGGTGGGAGGGAGGGAGAAAGAGAGAGGAAAGTGGTGCGACAGAGGGTCTTTCAAGCCCCGGAACTGTCCTGAATGAAACTGTGTCGGAGGACATGAGGCACCACACACCTGTGAAAACCTGTAAGATACAGCAGGAAGTGGCCCAGCGCAGACCAAGGACGTTAGCAAGGCCACCACACGAGGACTGGCTAACTCTGCATCCGTGCATTGCGCGGACGCCAAAACCTAAATACCGGGGAGACTGTAAGTGCAGAGGGGAGGAAAGAGGCACGGAGAAGCAATACAAGTTTGCTTTACTTTTCTTGTACCCTTTAAACCGCTCTAAAACGAACAAACAAATCAACCCAACAATACAGAAAGATGAACCAAGCTAATTTAGGTGAGCTAGTCTTACAATCAGTGGGGACCTGATGCTGTCCAGAATAGGCCAAAAGGTAAGTGAACTGATTCGTTTCCACAGAACCCCAGAACTGGGAAGACAAGTGCTCTTTCCCATCTTTGTGACATGGACCAAACCATGGGCGCCAGCTCCAGGCTCCCAAGCCTTCAGCCTTGACACTCTTTCTCACCTGGTGCTCTCTTAGGACCCCCACTGCGAGGATGCTGTCTAGCCTGGCTTTACCCAGCCACAGTGTTGGTCGAGTACAGTCTCCCGCGAGGATGGATGCGTGCAAGGCAGGAAGCAAGTGCACAGGATGGAAACCTACTGCAGGCACACTGACCAGAGAGGATAGCTCACAGACAGGGGTAGAGGGGGCAGAAAAGTGCCGCGTTCCTAGGCAGACTGAGGGGGCTCCTTGAATTATTGACATGTTGGTGAAAAGTATAATGGCAAAGAGTGAGAAATGACTTCCAAGCGCTTGTCTCAAACAGGCCAAGGATGGAGCTGTATGGAAGAATATTATGGTGGTACAGGTTGGGATATATCAGCTTCATTTTGTATATATTATGGTCTATTTGATACTTAATTGGAGATGTCAGATGAGCAGTGGCTATGGACGCATGTCTTCCTCTGGGTAGCCACACAGCATATTGCTAATTGGCTCATAATTCCTCTGGAATGCAAGCTCCATCCAAGCTGGGGTTTTGCCTGCTTTGTTCACTGTTGTATATCCAATATCTAACAGCAAAATTTTGCCAGAAAGATAAAGGATGGATGAGAGAGTTAATTGTTTAGTATAACAAGCAGGGAGATGACGATTAGACTATTAGTCTGAAGGATGTATTCAAAAGTAAAATTGCTTGCCTGGTAGTGACTAAGAAGAAGTGTGCAAGGTGTTATAGAAGAGAATTCCCTATGAAGAGCTCTTTAAAATGAAGAGACCCTGTAGGTGGCAGTAGCACACACCTTTCATTCCAGTACTTGGCAGGCAGAGGCAGGTGGATCTTCACAGATCACAGTCCTGGCCAGCCGGGTCTACAGAGTGAGTTCTAGGACAGCCAGGGCTACACAGAGAAACCCTGCCTCACAAAACAAAGCAAGCAAGCAAACAAACAAAATGAAAAGACACTTCAAAGCTTCTGTAAACTTTTATTTTCTGTTTAATGGGCCATGCCAACTCAGGCCCTTAGCTTCTGGCTCATTTCTACAAAGTTTCTTGGAAACGTGGTGAAGGCAGGTGGAATTAGAACTGTTTGTATGAGTGAACTAAAGTTACCAGCCCAAGCAAAACGCGCTGAAGCCTACGTGCTCAGACCCACGACGCTCTGAGTTTAACAAATCCATTTCATGTAAAACACAAAGCAAAGCCGTGTGCATCTGTGTCTTCCTTAAGGCATGCATATGTGCGTGACACCCAGTGGCACAGTGGGACCTGGCCTCTAACACACGGAGAGACAGTGTTTCTCCGTCCTGAAGTTCAAACAACTGGAGCCTGATTTCATTTTTAACATGTAATAAAATATGATGGAAAAAATTTAACATAGCTAGCTTTTCACCGATGATAATCTACCTGATGGCCTGTGACAGAAACTCCAGGCAGTCAGGGATTAGAACAAAATACTGCTTGGCTGGGGATCTAGGTTAGTGGCAGAGCACCTGCCTAACATATGCAAGGTTCTGGGCTCACTTCCCAGTGCAAACAGTAAAAAACCACACACACACACGGACAAAAAAAACCACCCCAAGGAAATAAAGAGAAAGGTATAATACTTCCAAGTATAAAACTCTTTGCTTCAGCAGGGGTAATGCTATGACCCCGAATACTGCTTTGTCAAATATCCAACCTAACAAATCCCATCTGGAGCCTCGTTGCCTCCCAGAATTTGTAATGGTAAGTACGTCACAATTATGGAACACTTGAGAGTTTTATGTATAAAAACTGAACAGAGTGGGTTGTATAATGAATGATCAGCTAGAATTCACCCCCAATATGTGCTTTGGCACAAACACAGGGCATTCTAAGACACATGCATGTACACACATGCACACACACACACACACACAAATATATTCTGTAGAGACAATCACAGAAGATTTGGCTAAAAGAAATTTACAATTATTTATATATTTATATACACATAAAATAAAAGATATTTGTCGTTCTCACAGTCTGTAAACACCTGGGAAAATGCCCCAGTAGAGTTACTGTGGGCTCTTTGAAATGGTGACCACTGGGGAGTTGGGGATAGGATGAAAATTTGAGTTCATATCAGAATCAGGGAGGTGCAAAGAGTTAAAGGTTTATGGCGGGTGTAACTACATTTCATGTGACACAACCAGCTCATTTGGCCACTTTGAAATTGTTTCCCATCTGGAAAAAGGAATGAGCAGGAAAGCCTTGTCGCCAGTCATCATTTTGGGAGAAACTGAGAGCATAAAGGGGAGTATGTATTATATGTGAGTTACTGTTATAGAACTTAAATAAAATTTCCAGGTCCTCAGAAGCTTTTCAGCATGTTCTTCCTAGGTATGCTTGAGACTTGGCACCGAAGTCTCAGCAGACTCCAGGGATCCATGTAAGCTGCAGGACACGTTTTCACATTAAAAACCACATTAGAAAAGGTTGGGCTTATGAAAAATAGAACCATTTGAGCTAAGTATTATTATTAATTATTATTCAGAGATGGAGTCCCTCTGCTTCCTGCAGGCAGTCTCCCACTCACAATCCCCCTGCCTCAGCCTCCCAGATATTACAAGAGGCATGTGGCATGTGCCCTCTCACCCAGCTCCCAAACATTATTATTATTTTTAATTTAACATAAAAATATGCTCAAGCCAGATGAGATGTCACATGTCCTTAATTTCAGCACTTGGAAGGCAGAAGCACTTGGATCTCTGTGAGTTAGAGGCTAGCCTGGTTTACAAAGCAAGTTTCAGGAGGGTCAGGGTTACACTGAGAAACCCTGTCTTGAAAAATAAACCAAAAAACACAAACAAACAAACAAACAAACAACAACAACAAAAAAACAAAACAAAAGGAAAGAAAGAAAGAAAATACAGGTTTTTAAAAAGTTCTTTGGTTGGCAGCTCTTAAACTGCTCTGTGGCTGTGTTTGTGGCAGCTTTAGAATTCATGTTTTTCAAATAAGCAATGACAGAAATATGACATAATTGCTCATCTGATGCTTTTCTCTTTTTTCTCCTCTTCCTCTTCTTTTTCAAAGTATATGTAAATAATATGAAATGATCATTTCTAGGGTATTATGCAGTTATAAAATACTAACACAGAATGACATTTCCAAAAAAACAAAAACAAAAACAAAAATATAACACTTTAACCTTACAATGTGCTTGCCTAAAAAAGTAATCTTGTCATAACCTTTAAACACTTTTTTTGAGACAGAATCTCATGAAGCCCAGACTTTTCTGGGCTATGTAGATGATGCTAACCTCAAACTCCTTTTCGTCCTGGCCTCACCTCTTCAATTCTAGGATCACAGTCATGTGCCACTAAAGCCAGCATGGTCTCTAGGGCAGTGGTTCTCAATCTGGTCTCAATCCCTTTGGGAGTCAAGCAGCCCTCTCACAGGGGCAGACTAAGACCATCAGAAATATCAGATAAATATAACAACTCATAATAGCAGTCAGATTAGAATTACGAAGTAGCAACAAAAATAATTTTATGGTTGAGGGGCTGCATTGTATGTGAGGGACTGTAGGAAGTGGCTGCAGCATTAAGAAGGTTGGAACCGCTGCTCTAGAGTTTTGTAATGAGCAGTTCCCACTGGCTGCTCCACAGAACTGCATGAAAGCTGGCCATGAACTTGTAAACCCTGTGTGCATGCCAAGATTGCAGATACCAGGTGGTTTCCTTGAATGGTCTCCTTTCTCTCTCAGCTCTCGTAATTTTCAATGGTTGGATTTGACAGGCACAGTACGAAAATCATATACAGTATTCGGGCAGGACCCAGTGGCTGTGGCTGGAAGCCAGTCTGAGACATGCTGTTGGGAGGAAGGCTGTAGGGCTTTTCTTTTCTCAGGCTGGACTTGAAACGGAACCAGAAGAGAGAATTCAGGAGGTTTTGGAAGGCCCAGCTGCTGTATGACCATTTTCCCCCGCCGAGGACCTGAAGACACACTGGTTGGTGTTTCTGTAGAGGGCTAGTTCACGCTGTCCTTGTGGCTGCTCCTCTCTGTGTTGTGGTTGTTCTGGTCAGGGCTCTTCCACTGGATACTTGTTCCGTTCATGGGGACTGATGTCATGAGGCTTTTGGACTGGTGACAACAGCAACAGAGGCATGACTGGGAGTGGGGAAGAGAGAAGGTATGTAAATTACTGAGTAAGCCTGCCAGTCCATTCTTAGCCACACATGAAAGCTTGGGGTCCACGAGTGAGGGGTGCCCATGGCCAACTGAGGACAGCTGGAGCTTGTCAAAGCCAGGCAATGATTAGCAGAAAAGGGCTTTTGCTTTTCATTGTGATTGTGTTCTTTGTGTTTAAGAGGGATGAAGGCTGGTTGAAGAGGGGACTCTTCCAGCGAATGAGGCAGATATAGCTGGGAAAGGGTTGGGAGACCTGTGTCTTCATCAGAGTATATTCCTTACGTGGTGCTTGGTATGTATCAGTACCTCAGCAGACCCTCACTGCGGCCCCAGACGTGGGTGCTGTTCACACCTCTTTATGAAGGCCCATAGTGGGGCCTGAGGAGAAGAGCAGAATGTGAATTAGAAGCCAGGTCTCTCTATACTGGATTCTTTCCTAGAGGATCTCAAAGCCATAGCAGCTGAAACTCCACCATCAACTCTCACCTGTTTGTACCATCTTCTGGGTAGTGTGTCTGTCTCTGTTTAGATCCTCGGTTCTGTGAGGACAGTTACTATGCTTTTCTTTTCAATCTTAAGCAACAGCACACTCATAACGGGCACTTATTGTTTGTGTGGGTTTCTCTCTCTCTGTCCCTCTCTCTCTCTCATCTACTATCCATTCAACCATCCATTTATCTATTATCTATTTGTCTGTCTGTCTGTTTATTTACACTGAATTCTACTTATCGGATGGTTACTTGGCTCCTCTGTTTTCACAGGTGAGTGTACTGAGGAGGCTGGGAGGGGAACTGATCACACGTGGGTGAGACCGTAGCATATGCTGAGCTGTGCGGTCAGCCAAGGGTGTCTGCTTCCAGGGCTTGTGGCCTGACCTCTACTCTGTTTGGCATGAAAATGTACTGTGTGCTAACGGTAAACATCTTGGTCCAAGATAACACAACCCAGTGAACAGGAAGCCTGTGCCAAAGTCATTGACACCAGTCAGACATGGGAGCTCCTCAAGATGTTGGCTTCCCTGGAAGGAGTTTTGAAACACGAAAGTAGACTGCAAGTGAAACCCCAGTAGCACAGATGTCTAGAGTAATAGATATTTACTCTCCTTTGGAAGGTGAGATTTGGCTCTCTGTGTTTAAAATGCGTGGTGCTTGTACTGAGCATTCTTTTGAGGAGAGGCACTAAACTGGCATGGAATTAAGTCAGTCCTTTCAGCCTTAACCTCTGAAAAGTGTCATCTGAATATATATTGCTCTTCTGCTCTGTTGACAACCTGACCTTTCTAGGTAACAGGAAGTGATTTTCACTTCTTGAATGAAGAAGAATGTTGCTTATCAAAGCAGTAGTAAAACTGGAATTGGCTGTGCCTTTTTGGGTATGGGACGGGAGAGTTGAGAGAGAGAGAGAGAGAGAGAGAGATTGCAAAATAGTGTTACCTGGAAACAATTTTTGAATTTCTTGCTCACAAAGTACAGAGCTATTGGGTTTATGCAAGAATTCATGGTTGCCAGGTTAATGCCGATGTAATCCATGAGCAGCAGGAAGCTGGAACAAAACACATGTTGCTTTAAAATCTGCCCAGCGGCACTTACCCCCAGACCCGATTTTCTCTTGCCCTGAAGCAATGGCTTATGGGTAACAGTTAGCAACTTATACGCCCTGCAGGATAAACGCCCTGGTTAGTGGAAACCCTTGTCACAGCCTCAGGAAGGAAGTGGAAAGATTACAGACAGGACTCGCAAAATTTTGGGATCAGTTATATAGGCTGTATCAGCTAAAAACGTAATTAAATTTACAATTTTAAGTTTCAGCACGGGTACAACTGGAAACATTTTACGAAGGTGACAAGTTGCGAAACTCTAGTTTCCTTTGTGACTCGTACCTGAGCAGTTCGCACCGGTTCTTGTCCATCTCATCGTATGCGGTTTTCTTTAAAATGCGGCTTAAGTGAAGAGGGAACCAGCACAGGGCAAAGATGACAACCAAGCAGAAAACAGTCTTTGCCACCTCTCGACGCTGAGGGCAAGTGCATGCAAACAAGGATAAAGGTCAGTGCCACCACATGGCAGAATTAGTGACATACAGGGAGGGAGGAGATGCCATGAAAAGTCTGGAGAGTGGCCCTCACGTGCCATATGGGTTTTTAAGACCCAGAGTACAACTGTCTCACAGAGGAGTCATTAACCATGCTTTTGGGCAGTGTCCAGCTTTGAGAGCCTCTGAGGACAACAGCAGAGCTCTACGCCAAGAGGAAGGTAAGAATTGGCCGGAGTCAACACCGTGGTTGAGTCTAAGCCTGGGGACATGTGTCTTTGTGAATGTAAGACTGTGGGTATGTGTGTTTGTAAGCGCGAGCATGGGAGCCTGTGTATTTGTGAATCTAAGCAGGAGGACACGTGTGTCTGTGAATCTCAGCCTGAAGACATGTGTATCTGAATCTAGGCATGAAGGCACGTGTGTTTGTGAGCATAAGCGTGGGAGCATGTGTTCTTTCAAGGAGTGCAGATGGCTAGAGGGTGGCTACTCAGGCTTAGTTAAACCCTGAGTATCAGGTACCCGGCTTTAGTGATGCCATGACAGCCAAGGACACTGAGCACAGTAAGAAAATGGACAGAAAAACAGTTCATTTCCACTAGTTTCTGATTTTGAAGCTACTGGTGAAAATGTTTTGCTTTTATTTATTATTTATTTATTTTGTTTGAGACAGGGTCTTGCTTTGTTGCCCAGGCTGGTCGTAAACTCCTGTGCCCAGGAGATCCCATTGCTCTAGTCTCTCTTGTGTTTAGATTATAGACATGTACCACTATGCCTAGGTTGAAATTTACTTTTAATATTAAAATTCCTTGTGTAGTTTTCAAAGATCTGCCATTTGCAAACAGAAGGATAAAGGTAGGGGGTTATTGGCAGTGACAGTTAGAAGCACTTGGCATGCTGGTCAAGGGCTCCAGCTGAAGTTTTACCAGCCTTTGAGTCTGCTTGTGGTCTGAACAGCCAGGGGTGAGGGATTGTCTGTAGCCCTGCATTTAGTGCTGAGGTATATCCCCTGTCACATTCAGACGCGGGTCAATGAACAGCAAATGCATCCTGTCTGTAATGGGGGGCACTCAACCTCAAACAAAACTGACTGGACACAGGCTGAAAAATCATTCTGGAAAATAACGTTGGCTCAGGCCGAGGCACCTGACATTCTCATGCTACGTTCAAGAAGCCTACAACAAACCCATCTGGTTCAGCCCTCCCCAGAGATTCACTTATCCCAAACTGCTGCTGTAGCACAAAGAACTGGAGCCTTTAACCCCCTCCGTCATGAGACCAGCTAGCTGTGTGATGGTTCCAGAGAGATGTCTGGAGAAGAGAGACTTAAAGCACCCCAAGACTGGGGCTTTGTAAAGCCGTTTTTTTTTTTTTATTTTTTTATTTTTTTATTTGTGTATTTTTGAGACAAGGTTTCACTATTTATCCTTGACTGGCCTGGGGCTCACTGTGTAGACTAGACTGGACTTGAACTCATATAGAGATCCACCTGCTTTAGCTACCCTACTGCTGGGATTAAACCTAGCCTTCAAGAGTTAATTTTGCACACATGCCTGAATAAAGCGAGGTTAAAGTTTCTCAAAGTAAACACTGCTGCCAGTCAAAGGTAATTGCTACCATTTGAGACACAGTAGAACCCTCAGAGCACACACATGCACATCACTTCCTTAGGGTCCTCCGCTTCGCGTGTTATTCTGGCCCGTTTGCAGACTAGGGAGGAGGAAATCAGCGCAGTAGTTGAATGGTGCAAATGTGTGCTAGTGTGTTATACAGGCTAGCTTTAGGGACTCCATCAACAGCTCATTCTGCCTTTTGGTGTGACTGAATGTCCCTATGTGCCTTCTCATTACTTGCCCTCTCACTTTCACTCTATGAATCAACATAAATTAGTTATTTGCTGAGCGCCTACTAGGAACTGGACATTATTAGGTACCCTATATGCCCTTGGTAATCTACAAATTATTACTACACACTTTATGAGAAACTAGAAGCTTCAAGGCTTGAGATGATCTGCCCAAGGTCACGTGACTAAGAAGTATAAGAGTTAAGTCTTGCCTTCTGAGGCCCCAAAGTGCATATAACTATTCCAGCTGCTGCCTAAAAGATACATTAACTCCCACTGCCATGTTCAAATTCCTCCTAAAACTTTGGGCCTCCAAGATTTCACCTCTTTTTGCTGTGTTCAGTTAAAAATTTGCTATCATGAGCCTTATTTGAGATGCTGATCTGATCAAATTCATGTCCATTCCTCTCCTCCCAATTGCCTGGTTCTCCCAATTCCACTCTCTCCCAGGGCAATTATCCTTCTGACTGAAACAGCTTTTGTCCTCTGCTTTCCAACAAATAACACTTGTCCTCCTCCTCATCCATGGACCATTTCTCCATAGTTCCATTTCATATATGCCCTGGCATTGTATCGTATGGCTACTTGGATTGCACTTCATCATTCTATTTCCTAATTGCCTGCATTTGTATTTTATTCTACAACTCGACTGCAAAGCACACAAGGGAAGATGGCCACACACATCTTTCTGTTCTGGCATAGTCCCGAGCCCATTTCAATGCACCCATGCACACAGACTCAATGCACACTTGGCAAAATAACCAAGAGTTAACTCTGTTTAAGTTCAGCCTCCTAGGGCCATCTGGTTCACAGGCAGGATTCCCACTGCCCGAAAGGAATTCCTAAGGCTATTTAAAGAAACGGCTACAAGAGGATATTTTTATTTTTAGAAAATCAGAGTAAATTTGTTACATATAACATTGGCCATGTGTGGCTTAAAGACAGATATGTTCTGAGAAATGTGCAGCTGGCCAGCATGACAGAATGTACTAGCACACTGTTGGATGGTGTTATCCATTTCACAGAAGGCTGTGTGGTCTAGCCTGCTGCTCCTAGACTACACATATGCACCACACATTACTGCCAGACACTGAAGGCAACTGCTGTCTGCCTATCCCAACATATCTTAGTCTGGAAAAGAGAGTGTAAAAACCCTAGGAGAGACGGCTTTTCAGTTCTGCCGTCATACATGCAGATGCCACAGCCAGAGACACTGTTTTGCGCAAGCTCCTGCGCCTCCATGCAGGCTTCCTGATTCCAAAACCGCCTTGGCCAAGTTCTCAAGAGCTTCGGAGATTTACCTGCTTGAGGTGTTCGCTGAGGGCGATCCGCAAGCTGCCGTTTCTCCTGTTGAGCATCTCACAGGTCATGAGGGTGTAGAAGACGGCTGTACACAGCAAGGGCATGCAGAAGTAGAACCCGAAGAGCCACCAGTCCTTCACATCTTGGTAAAACTGTCCGGGGAGGAGAAGAGAAGACGGGCTGTCGGCAAGGAAGGAGCCCCCATGCTTGTGGATCCAGTCATGTAAACCCGCTTAGGTGTGTAAACCCGCTCAGGCATGTATACCCTCTTGGACAGCAAGGAAAGGACTAGGGCTGTGCTCAGGATTTATTTTTCAGCCCTGGATCATGCCTAGCTAGGTTTTGCACACACAGTGAGCACTGTGCTGCTAAGCTGCAATACACTAACGTCATCTAATTGTCCCTACAAAGATGCTTCTGAGAAGCTGGCAGCGATCTCTGCTACATGGTGGAAGAGCTCTAACCCTACAAAAAGCCTCCTTGAAAAGTTCATTGAACGGATTTGTGACAATTTCACCTTTGTTTACTGATGAGCCTCAACATTTTGATAAGATCAGCTGACTTTTTGATTGTTGTGTTTAAAGCGTATTAACATGAGTGTCTCACTGAGAGACAGTGAAGGCTATCAATGAATGGCTAATCTGTGCAGCCGCATTTCGTGGGAGTTAACCCTTGGCCTGGTATGTCTGCTATGTGACCCCAGAGTCAGTCAGTTCAGCCATCAATAACTCCACCCCCTCCCCCTCTTAATACATGCTACCTTGGGACTACTGAGGGGGACATGCTAGCTAAAGGCTGGCTTGGCACTGTTTCTTTATGTGCAAGGATTTATACAAATCTGGACTCTTCAGTTTTCTATTTTCTTAAAGGAGAATAAAAATGAAAGTTGGAGAATGATATTCAAATTCTTTATTCTAATGATTTTACCTGTAACTTGGGAAGATATGCTTTTTACTTCCTTATGCTCTTTCCTCTAGGCTATTTATTTATGGAAAATAACATAGCCTCTTGTGATAGCTTGATCAGTTCTCACAGATATGCTCTCCCTGCTCCCTGAATGCTGACAGCTTTTGTACATTGAAAAGAGGCTTTTATGGGTGTTTAAGTAATCTAAAAACGGTCCCAGAAGACGAAAGTTCAGGCAAGGCTTCTTAACTGCTGTATGCCACAGACACCCTTGGGAATCTGGTGAGCCCGAGAATTCCTCCTGAGAACAATACTTTGTGTGTGTTCATGCGCGTTCACGTGTTTGTGTGCACGTATGTATGTGTTCGCTTGTGGGTATTCATGTATTTGTGTGCTTGTGTGTGTGTCTGTGTGTGCAGGACAGAACAACCTTAGGTATCATTCTTCAGGAGCTAGCCACCTTGTTTTTTGAGACAGTCTCCCACTGGGACCTAGGGCTGGCCAGTTTAATGAGGCTAAAGCCTGTGGAGCTGCCAGTCCTTTGCCTTCCCAGCACTAGTTTTTACAAGCCTGTGCCATCATCCCCAGCTTCTTTCATGGATTCTAGGGATTAAATGTTATCACCTTATCAATTCAACTACCTTCCCAGACCTCAACATTGTATTTTAATATGCACAGAACTAAATGTATGCAGTCACGATGGAAACCAATTTCGTTGAAATGGAACCATCACAAGGCTGAAAATAAAATTCTGATAAAGGTATGTATTTATAAACAAATTACACAGCATATGATTCTAATTAAATAATATAATGGCTCAAAAAACTACCAAGATGTAGTAATGAGTATTAATATTGTAAGATTGTCCATACATATTTCTCCTTGTAAAAAAATCATGGTACCCTTAAACACCGAAGTGGCTTATTAACTACATTTAAAGTCAGAGGAAATGGTACATTTCAGGGGGAATTTAGTGAAAACAAACACATTTTCCCCCTTCCAAGCTCACAGACCCCCAGATTGTTTTTGAACTGATGGCATCAGCTAGGGAGGGGGAAGGAACTTGGGACAGTCTCGGGAGAACAAAGTTGAGGAGTGGAGTGGGAAAGAAGATGGGAAGTTATATTAGAGAAAAAACGTGTGTTCTAGACTTGGACCGAACTCTGAAGTCTCACCAGTTTGACTCACACCCTTTATTGCTACCCGCAGCCACCCCTGCCAGCACTTGGCCTCCTCTTCTCAAACTCTTAGACAGGAACCTCGGGCTTTTGGATGCCACCTGTTTCATTTTGTCCATTTTCAGGGATTAGTAGGTACCTTCTTGTAGGACTTTCTCTCCTCTAATGCTTTTCTCTGGAAAGTCTAGAATGCTTATCTGCTCCTCCCAATTCCATCCCATAACCCTGGGCTAAGCCATCCTAAGGGCTTGTTTGTCATTGTGTAAACTGACCTAGTTCAAATGATGTTAAGAAAAAGACAATGTTGAGGTTGCCAGTTTTTCAGCTTTTCCCGAGTTTCTTTAACTTTGTTCGTTTTGTGCTCAGGGATGAGCAATGCTGATGTGCTCAGGGGTGCCAGGCTTCCAGTCCGCGATAATCCAAGCCCAGATAAGCACTGCTGCTTATTTGCAATCAGCTAGCCCAGCTTCCAGGAATCTTAATGTCTAATTCTTTACCAAATTTGTTTCTAGGTCAGAACCTATAGTTTCATGTATGTGACAACGATTCAATCAGGGCATATGTGCTGCTTGTTTTGATGGAGAAATGATTTGTGAAATATTTTTAAGGTAAATGAGACTTATGTTCAGAAATATAACGGATCGAACTGCAGTTCCTCAACTGCCGTCTACATATTCATGGAGCATCTAAGTCTGTATCTCTTCATCATGACAAGTTACATTCTGTACATTTAGTCTCTTGGTAAACTGCCTTGGAATTCTTTGGTACAGAAAACTAATTTTCTCTATAGTTAAGCTATAAGATAAGAGTAGCTCTTTTCAAGAAGCCACACACAGGTCAGGATCGCCATGCAGGCGGCAGAGGACCACAGCAGTCAGCACAGAGCCCTTGTGGGGATACCAGCAAGCCTCAAGAAAGCGGAGTGTGCAGACTGCTCCCCCGCCCCCGAACTGATTCATTTTGAAGTCAGGTGTGTGGTGGCAAACTGTGCGCATGATGAGTACCTCCATGAACCTGGACGTGGCGTTGAGCATGCAGGTTCTGTGCTGCTCCCCCTTGTACTCAAAGGGCACCATGACGAAGCCGATCGCTTCTGGGATGGCCAGGATAAAGGACAGAACCCAGATGGACACAATTTCAATGGCGGTAATCAAGGGGATCCCAATTCCTTGAACACGGCTCCAGGAGGCCACTGCTCTGTACCTGAAGAGGAGAGGGGGAAGGAGAACAAAGCAGAGGAGGGGAGGGGAAGAAGAGGAAAGAAGGGTGATAAATCAAGTTGATAGCATAGTTTGAACTAATTTTGACTGGAAAGTGCCTCCCCTTGGAAAACAACCATTAGATTTCAAGGAATATTTTGGGAACCTTGATGGGAAATGAAACAAAACAAAGCAAAAATAGCTTACCCATTTGGAAATGGATGGCCTGGCAGGCCTGCATCTAAAATCTATAAAGAACTAAAACTTATGAGTGCTTTAAAATACCATCGTCCAGATAGGATGTGGATGAGGCCACTACGTAGCAGGTTTGGATCCCTGCATGAGGCCTTCACAGGACTGGGCCCTCCAGCAGTCCATCCTGGTGGGGTGTCCATGGGCCCCACCCCTGAGCAGGTATCATTGGCAGGTGGTGGTGAGAGAGGGAGGCAGTGTCATTTTCTTCAGTAGTGTGGCCCAACCATCAGCCCAAGCTCATAAACAACAGTAATTGAACTGAGGGTCAGGTAGGAGACAGGACTAGTCAGGAAGAAGGGGTTCAGAGGGAGGGGGAGGGCACAGGAGAGGGAAATGGGGACGGTTGAATATAATCCTAATACCTTGTGAGTATGTATGAAATTGTCTGTAAGCCAGTAAGTACATAGATGATCTTAGCCCATTTAGAAAGTGGCGCCAGCAGGGGGTGTGCCCGTGTGCTTTAAGCTGAGGGGAGGGAGGAGACAGTGTAGTGAAGCCGCAAGACTTTCTGTAGTAATGTCTGTCTGTCTGTGTGTATGTATGCACGCATGCATTTATATATGTATACATGTATGTATAAGTGCACATATGTATGCATATGCATAAATGTATATATATGTGTGTGTGTGTGTATATATTTTGTTGTTGTTTGTTTGTTTGTTTGTTTACATGATCCCTCTATGGAGCCCTGGCTATCCTGGAACTTAGCATATAGACCAGGCTAGACTTGAACTCACAGAGATCTGTCTGCCTCTGCCTCCTGAGTGCTGGGGTTAAATACGTGGACTACTGCCTCTGGCTTTTCTTGATCTAATAACAGAACTTGAAACATTCCTGATGAAGTGTTTGATCCTGGAGGGAATCATGACTCCATATAATCCATAGTTTCCTCCATTCCTGTACCTTCAAGTTGCTACCAGAGTGGGCTTTTCCAGGCAGCAGGTGAAAAATGCCATTTTGGTAAGTATTGAAGGATTGTTACCTATCTCCCGTTATAGCCCTGGGCTGGAGAATATAAAACAGAGTTACAAATTTCTTCATTCCTAACCCTCAGATTAACAACCCAGCAGAAAAGAATAGCTCATACAGATGGTAGGATACAAATATTAAATGAATAATATAGAAAAATCCCATGGCATTAAGGAATTATGCTTTCTTTAGGGGTTTTTGTTTGTTTTGTTTTTGTTTTTGTTTTGAAATAGGGTTTCTCTGTGTAGCCTTGGCTGCTCCGGACTCTTTTTGTAGACCAGGCTGGCCTCAAACTCACATTTGCTTCTGCCACCCCAAGTGCTGGGATTACAAGCATGCACCTCCACGCCTGGCTTTCCTTTCTTATTTTTGGTATATGTGTGAGTTGAGATAGTGTCCCACATGGCCTACGATGGTCTAGAATTCACAATGTTTCCTAGGATGACCTTGAGCTCCTATCCACTTGCCTCTACTTCCTAAGTGCTGGGATTATAATTGTGTACCACCATGCCTGGATATTTAATATTTTTATGATAGCAATTGCATTTAAATGTCTGAAGAAGGTCTGGCTTAGAAATACTATGGTCTTTGATTTGATGTGATGGTCTGTTGCTAACTTCTGTGCATCTAAAGAAACTAATCAAGAGAGAGGACCCTGACTAAAACGCTCAATCCTCATCCTGAAAGGCAAAGAGGATGGACGTCAGAAGAAGAAGAAAACAGGAAACAACCGAGGAACCTGCCACAGAGGGCCTCTGAAAGGCTCTGCCCTGCAGACTATCAAAGCAGACGCTGAGACTTATGGCCAACTGTTGGGCAGAGTGCATGGAATCTTATGTAAGAAGTGGGAAATAGTAAGATCTGGAGAGGACAGGAACTCCACAAGGAGAGCAACAGAACCAGAAAATTTGAACACAGGGGTCTTCCCAGAGAGTCATACTCCAACCAAGTACCATGCATGGAGATAATCTAGAACCCTGCACAGATGTAGTCCATGGCAGTTTAGTGTCCAAGTGGGTTACATAGTAATGGGAAGAGGGACTGCCTCTGAATAATCTGATTGGTCTGCTCTTTGATCACCTACCCCTGAGGGGGGAGCAGCTTTACCAGGCCACAGAAGATGACAATGCAGCCACTCCTGATGAGATCTGGTAGACTAAGATCAGAAGGAAGGAGAGGAGGACCTCCCCTATCATCGGACTTGGGGAGGGAGATTCGTGAAGAAGGGGGAGGGAGGGTGGGACTGGCAGGGGAGGAGGGAGGGGCTTATGGGGGGATACAAAGTGAATAAAGTGTAATTAATAAAAAAAAATAAAATTATACATAAAAAAGATCTGAAATGGTCTTTTAAATTTTTTAATACTTTTGTATGGCCTGTTGTTTTTGTGGCTTCATTCTTGAAATTTTTCTTCCTGTTGTAATAGAAAAGAAACATTTTCTTTTTATAGCTTTCATTGAATAGTGCCAGAAGAAGGTTGTAAACAGACCAAGCATGGGAGACAGGTGTACCTGAGTTTGCAAGTTTATTTTTTACATCAATTTACTGTTAAAGATTAATCAATAAGACAAGGCAATATACAAGACATCCATTTCTAGATGAGCTCTTTGCCCGCCATTGCAGTGTGTTACACTGACTGTACCTGTGAACCCAGCTCCTAAGAATAACAAAGCCCAATTCTTCAGCAGATTTACTTATAAATTAGAACCTATAAACTCCTGTATGTTATGGGGATACCACAGGACACAGGTGCAGTTCAATTTGCTGGAGAAATGTTTTGCCAAATATTTTTAGGGTAAGTTTTGCATGCCTAAGGATGTCTGGAAGAAAGACCAGGTTGGTTCAGAATGGAAAAAGTTCAGCTATACCAACCATGAGCACCTTTTATGATATGGCACAAACTGCATCCAAAAATTCAGGGTCTTTTTTAGTAAGATTAAATTGGAGCTTATTGTGATTTTTAGTGCTATTTTATCTTATTTGCGGCTTATTGACCTGGCAGCCTGGTGTTTGGTGAGAGCTGGAGCGGAGACAGGATGTCTGTGTCCCAAGCCTGCCAGCCTAGTTACGTTGCCTCCTCTCCCTTCCCTACACGCAGCAAAGGGATCTGAACAAAACACCTCTTCTCACAAGACAAAGTGGTGACCCTGTTTATCCACCAGCTCCATCTCATACTGTGTCACACACATATGCACATCCATAATCTGATGCAGATTTTTTATATACATAGAAGCAGTTTTTAGCATGTGGTTCTTTAAGTGACTCACAGCCAGTCAGGCCCTTTGACTCATATCACAAAGAATGGGAATATTTCCCATTTGTAATCACATTCGTCTTGATAACTTCTTTGTGAGATAGAAAGAAAACGACTATAGGAGCAATTAGAAACAATTCCTTGTAATAGCGGACATGAGGAAGCGGTGGAAAACAGAAAACCCTAAATGCTCAAACACTGATTTTTTTTTTTTTGTGGAAAATTTATTATATAACACATACATGTTTTCTTACTACTGCACAGCGTTTAGTCTAATTGATGTGTGTGTGTGTGTGTGTGTGCGCGCAAAAGAAATCTGCACTTGTCATGATCTACAGGTGCAGATCCCGTCTGGTCCTCCTCTTGAAATGTTCCATTGTTTGGCTCCCCCACATTCTCCTGGTCACGCCTCATCTCCTTAGCTGGACCCATTGTAGCCCCAAATCCTTAGCACTGCATTTCTTTGGGCCCCAGTGCTTGGAACTCTGTCTTGGTGGTCTCCTCCACCCCATGGAATTAGTATCATTTAAATTACTTATGTGTTTGTTACTCCCAAATTTATAGTTCTAGTCTGGAACCCCCCTCGAACTTTGGACTTGAGAGTTCCACTGGGATCCAACGAGCACCCATACACCCCAAAGCAGCCTGTTGGCCAGTTCTCGCCGCTCAGCCCCAAACCTTAGCTTTCACTCCTTTCTACTGTATACTCAGTCCTTTTGCAAATCTTGTACCATTTTCCTCCAGAGGTGCCCACTTCTAGCGTGATGGCACACACCTTTAATCTCAGTGCTCAGGAGGCAGAAACAGAAGGATCTCTGTGAGTTTGAGGTCACCCTGGTCTACATGCCAAGTTTCAGGACAGCCAGGGCTAAATAGAAAGAGTTTTGTTTCAAAACAGGCCAAAATGAAAAACAAACACAAAATAAACAAAAATACCCAACAAAACAAACAACCCCTCCAAAAGGGTGTTCACTTCTCCCTGCTCACCATCACCATGCTGCCTAAATTATTTCGATGATCTTCTAACTGGTGTCCGTACCCACCTTGCTCTGCCATATCGATGGGAATGACCCTGCTGAATAGGTTAGGCCTCCTCTAACTCCATCCCTGCTCTCACTGCCCCCTTCCAGAGGATGCCCAGGAGGACTCCTTCCCTTCAGGTCTTTACTCAGTTGCATCTTAATTTAAGTTCAGGTTTCACTGCGCACCCGAGGCCTGGAGGAAAGGAGGCAGCCGAAGCTGCTGTGGATTTGTGATTCCCTGCATCATCTTCCCACGTCCCAGGATCACAGATATGCACCCTCCCCCCAGCTCAGTTGCCTTTTTATGGAACTCCTACTTAAAATTTCTGATTTTTTTTGAGTTAGTTTTGTATCCTGCCACTTTGCTGAAGGTGTTTATCAGCTGTAGGAGTTCCCTAGTAGAATTTTTGGGGTCACTCAAGTATACTATCATATCATCTGCAAATAGTGATACTTTGACTTCTTCCTTTCCAATTTGTATCCCCTTGATCTCCTTTAGTTGTCTTATTGCTTTCACTAGGACTTCAAGCACTATGTTGAAGATATATGGAGACAATGGGCAGCCTTGTCTTGTCCCTGATTTCAGTGGGATTGATTTAAGTTTCTCTCCATTCAGCTTGATGTTGGCTATATGCTTGTTGTATATTGTCTTTACTATGTTTAGGTAAGTGCCTTGTATCCCTGATCTCTCCAAGGCTTTAAACATGAATGGATGTTGGATCTTGTTAAATGCCTTTTCAGCATCTAAGGAGATTATCATGTGTTTTTTTTTTTTTTCTTTTAGTTTGTTAATATGGTGGATGACATTGATGGATTTCCATATATTGAACCACCCCTGCATACCTGGAATGAAGCCTGCTTGGTCATGGTGGATGATATCTTTGATGTGTTCTTGTATTTAGTTTGCAAGTATTTTGTTGAGTATTTTTCCATCAATGTTCATAAGAGAGAATGGCCTGAAATTCTCTTTCTTTGGGTAGAATGCAGGGAATCTTATGAAAGAAGTGGGAGATAGTAAGACCTGGAGAGGACAGGAGCTCTACAAGGACAGTGACAGATCCTAAAAGTCTGGGCACAGGGGTCTTTTCTGAGACTGATACTCCAGGCAAGGACCACTCATGGAGATGGCCTGGAACCTCTGCACAGAGGTAGCCTATGGCAGTTCAGTGTCAAGTGGCTCCATAGTAATGGGGACAGGGATTGTCTCTGACATGAACTGATTGGCCTGCTCTTTGATCACCTTCCTATCTGAGGGGGGAGCAGCCTTTCCGGGCCACAGAAGAAGACAGTGCAGCCACTTCTGATGAGACCTGATAGACTAGGATCAGAGGGAAGGGGAGGAGGATCTCCCTTATCAGTGGACTGGGAGAGGGACACAGGTGGGGAAAAGGAAGGGTGGAATTGGGAGGGGAGGAAGGAGGGAGGTACAGTGAATAAAGCGAATAAACTGTAATTAATAAAAATAAAAATAATTAAAAAAATTCTGAGTCCTCTTCCTGAATTATCCTGTTCATTTGCATTTTTCCCATGGTACTTAAAACTGTGGAACAAACAAAAGCTTTAAAAAAAATGTGTTTTGTTGACTGTGCCAAACTCTCCATTGAAAAATCACCACCATGAAGCCAGACACTTTGAGCGTTTCCGGTACATAGAACAATAGGTACTGATAGCCTGCTGAAGGAAGTGTCTTTTTCCCATTGTTTCTGTGTCTTTTTTTCTTCTTTACCACATATTGTTTTACTTTATTAGGAAAAGCACTTTATGTTCTGAACATTTCCCGCCTTTCAAGCTAGTCCTGGATTAGGTAACACATACAAAAGCGAATTCTACATTTTTGAAGCATAGAATCAAATAATTTTAAAGCAATGAGGGATCTCTAGGCTGCTTGCTTTTGCCCTTGTATTCAAGATGGGAGCCCCAAGAACTGGAAAGGCCGGGACTGGGTGTTGTCACAGCCCACATCAGTCTCCAGTGAATGGGGAGCCTGGGCCAGGAGTTGGGTCTGTGACTCACAGTGCGGTCTTCCCATTCTGTCACCTTGTGCCCTGACATGTGACACATCAGAATAAAAACCATCTTCTGCTTAGACGAAGCTGTATGTGATAGTGAATGCAGAGAAGAAGATTTGAAAAATGTTTTTAAGGCTGGAGGCATTTCCTATATGTGTGCTGAATACTTGTTGTTGTTATTATTACTATTATTCTTTTCTTTGAGACAGGGTCTCACTATGCAGCCCTGGCGGTTGGTCTTGGAACTCTCTCTATAGTCCAGGCTGGCCTTGAACTCACAGAGGCCTGCCTGCCTTTGCCTCCTGAGTGCTGGGATTAAAGGTGTGCACCACTTCATGCAGCTCGTGTGTTGAATTTTGATGGTAAGGCTGGAGACAGTCATTGTTACATTAAACTTTTGTGGCTGAATTAACTTGCAAACATTTTACAATAAAAATTAAATCCAAAGGATGTCACTTCAATGAAACCTCTTTTTACTTTTAAAATTCTTTTCACACTGCTATTATTATTATTTGTTGTTGTTGTTGAGACAGGGTTTCTTTGGGTAGCCTTTTGCTGTCTGGAACTCACTCTGTAGACCAGGCTTGTCCTCCTGCCTCTGCCTCCCAAGTGCTGGGATTAAAGGCGTGCACCATTATTGCCTGGCCATTGCTATTTTTATAAGCATAGTTTGAATATATTCTTTAATCCTATTATGTATAATTGTATTTTTTCTCTGTTTATATGAAAAAATACTCCCCACAGATCGTGGCATTTATCAGTTTAATGGCTGCACAGGATGACATAGTATTGATTCCATTTCCATCAATCTTTCTTTTAAGACACTTCTAGTGTCTTACTGAAGTGACAACACATTTGTACACGTCGAGTTTTCTTTCTGATTGTGAGCAACCTTCCTGGATAAATTATTTGGGGTAGCACTGTTAAGTCAGGGCAATGGGAGGTAGCCCAAATGCGCTTAGTCTGCAGACAGTCTCAGTCTGCAATGCAGCCTGGCCTGGAACTCTCTCTGCAGCTCACTCTAGCCTCTGACTCCTGAGATCCTTCTGCCTCTTTCTGCTGGCCAGCTGGATGACAGGTGTGCTTCAGCACGTTGGTTCGTGTGGTTTAGAAAGCAGTGCCTGGTAAGAGCCTGTTGACAAATGCTTGCTCACACTGGAACAGATTGTTTTTTGTTTTTTTGTTTTTTGTTTTTTTTCAATTTTGCTACTTCAATGAGGTAAAGAGGCACATTTGCCTTTACCTCTGCCCATCTTTAATTAAGAGCAAGTGATCATTTGTGATGGCTAGCTCTATCTCTTTACACAGTGGACAGACCTACTGCCATGCCAAGGCTTGGAAGGGAAGTCCTATTAGAGAGAGCTTTCACAAGGAACCACACGAGTTGTGTGAATGGGAGATGCGAACTGTGAGGACTTCTGTAGCTGGTTCTGAAGTCTGGCTTCCTGTTATGGGACTGGCCTCTGATGGATTGGCACCACAGTCCAGCTAGGCCGAGAGGCTCCGAGACTTCCAGCTGTCCATGCCAAGGGGCTAGACCAGAGAGTTGTGGATGCAAGACAAGCTCAGTGCCAGCTGCAAACTACCAGTGAGCTCAGCTGAAGTGACAAGGAGCAGAGATGTCCAAATTCCTGACCCATAACATGGCAGGATCTGATAAAATGGTTATTTTATTTTATTTTTTTAAATTGAACTTGCTATTTATTAAAAATATTCCTTATTCAAACGGGTAAAATATACATAAAATACTTTTATGATAATCAATTTTTCATTTTTATCAATCTTATATAATTTGTATAGTATTATTTATTATGCTATTATATATAATACTTTTGTGATTCTATAATAATTTTATAAATATTTATACAAAATTTTAAATATTTTATTAATTATACTTTATTCACTTTGTATCCCCCCATAAGCTCCTCCCTCCTCGCCTCCTGGTCCCTTATTTTAAATGGCCAAGTTTCAGGATAGCTGGCTTTCAAAGAGCAATGGGGTTAGGAAAACTAACCAGTTGTCTGATGTTGACAGTAGAGTAAGATAAAGGATGATTGAGTGTGTGCTGCAGCGAACAGACCCAAAACAGGATCCTGAGTTGCCCTAGCCAGCGTGTGACTGTCCGCATCCCATCTCTGGCTCAACCACTTCTGCGCCTTCACTCTCATTATACAGCAGAAGGAAATCACAACCAGACCAAGGAGAAAGTAGGTCCAAGTGCAGGGCGAGCACGTCAGAAAACCACCGTACACTCCCGGCATTAGGATTCCTCCTTGAGACTGTCAGGGGGGGCCCTGTGCAGCCGGAGCCCGCATCATGTCTGAAGCTTGACGCCTGCAGAGCAAGGCTGCCTTCCTAATGGATCTTCGCAGCTTTTCCAGGTATCTAATTATACACTGCTCTGGAAGAGTCGTTAAGGGAGTTTTATCTTTTTACGGGCTCCTTCCCCAGACATCTCCTAACTACAAGCTGGATCTGTACTCAGGCCTGTTTATAGCTTGACCCTGTCATCTTGTACTTTAAACAAGGCCATTAACTTCACAAAGAGCGGCATTGCACCGCCTTTCTTCTTCTGTTCTCCCCCCAAATAAAGTCAGAGTAACAGTTGACGCTCATCACAGCTGCAAGGAGAGACATTTATGGTTGGCAACACTTGATTATTCATAGTTTTTCTGGGAAAAGTTCATTCCTTGTATACTTCAGCACTAAATAGTCTACTGATAAAGCTGGGCAGAGGTCAACACTTGTTCTTAAATTTCTTTCTCTAGTTCTGAAGAATTTTTCCTGTCTTTTTCGTAAGAGAGAATAAGAACATAAATTTAAGGTAAATAAATGATAGAACTGAGGAAGAATTAGCAAAAAGGTTAAATAGGCAATTCCATAGCTGAGCAATGAAAGCTTATCAACCAGGTGCAAACTGTAAGTCTCTGGCTGTCTTGTTTATTCGTCTCAGATCCGTGGTGAGAAAGCTGCGGCATATCTTTTTTTTTTTTTTTCTTCATATCTTTGGTTTTATTGCATTCTGTATTTCAGTAAGTAATTAGGGAAAAAAAAATCCAAAAGTACTTAGACATATGCTTTTTCTCAGAACAACTCCAAAATAAAAGATGATTATCATATTTTAAAAATATCATTAAAATACCATGGCAACTCTTCTTGGGTGGTAATCTGGTTCAGACAAGAAAAATACGGTTTTAAAAATTAAAGATTGTTCAAAAGACTCCAGACTCCCCCTTTCTTACTGCCTGTTTTATGTTTAAAAAGTGGTTCCTCCCTCCAGATGACTCTAGTGAAATCATGTGTAGGCTCAGAGCAAATGTAGCCTATCTGCAGCAATTAAATGTGAGGGTTAGAGCGCTGGTTCAGGAGTTAAGGGGGTACAGATTCGGTTTCTAGCACCTAAGTCAGGTTTCTCACACCTTCCAGTAACTCCAGCTCCAGGGGATGCAATGCTTCTGGCCTCTGTAGGCACCAACATTGATGTGTGTAACACACACACACACACACACACACACACAAATAAAATGATCTTAAAAAAATAACAAAGGAATCATGCGTGAATGTGGTTCAGTCTCCAGGATGAAAGCTTTTGATTTACAAATGTCAAATCTGTCCCCCTAGTCTGGGGCCTCAAACTCAAAGTCAACAAATGAAATGCAAGGGTAAAGGTCACAAACAGAGGATTATGAGTGTGTTTCCAAAGAGATGTCTGCTGGACAAAGGCCATGTTAGCAGAATGGCATTTTAAAATGGTTTATCTCTTTGATCTTAAAGTCAGACCACATCTGAATGAAATAATTTTTGGCATTATTATTATTTTCCCTTGGGCTTGACTCAAGGCTGACGTGAATCATGAATGAGATGAGGAGAGGGGGTGCCCTGGGGAGGGGATCTCACACCAGAGATAGGAGTCGGTGATCTAAACCACCCCCTCCCTGTGCTGAGCTGGCTGAGCTTGGTAAGAAGGCTCTGAAATCAGAAAACAAACACCAGCGAGGGGAGACAGCTTTGACTGGGTCTGTGGGACAGCTGCCCCAGCTTGGAGGCTTGTTGTCTTATTGTCTGTGGTAGCTTGGACAAGAGTGACCCCATAGTTTCAAATGTTTGCATGCTTAGTCCCCAGTTGAACTGTTTGAGAAGGATGAGGTGTGTCTTTGATGGAGAAGGTGTGTCTTTGGGCTTGGGCTTTGAATAACTAAGACATTGTCTTATTCATTTAAGTGTTATAAATGTTTGGTCTGAATTTTAAAAATGTATCTCTTACAATGTATTTGTGATTATGTTCAGAATTTCTATCATTTTTTTTTAAGTTCAGGTTTTTCTTTTCTTTTTTAAAGGGTTATTTATCATTATTATTATTTTTTGAGACAGGGTTTCTCTGTGTAGCCTTGGCTGTCCTGTGTAGCCTTGATTGTCTTGGACTTGCTTTGTAGACCAGGCTGGTTTTGAACCCACAGAGATCTGTCTGCCTTAGCCTCCCTGCGCTCTGGGGTTACAGGAGTGTGTTATGTACTTATTTTTTTTATACATGTGTGTAGACCACATGAGTTTCTGTGCACCACATCTATGCAGGTGCCAGAAGAGAACATCAGACTTCCTGCGACCGGAGTCACGGGTGCTGTGAGCAGCCGAGTGCATTCTGGGGACTGAACCAGGTCCTTTGCAAGAACAGCGTGTGCTCTTCACAAGGACTGTAGCTCCAGCCCCCGAGAAGGTTCTTTCTCAGTGGTCAAACTGTATTGTTTCCCTCTACTACTTTATGGTTTGAGATTTTGTGTGCTTGAGTAGAGCGGTTAAGAACAAAGATGATCCATTGATTACTGGCCCCGGGCTTCATAGTTTTGTGAACTTGATTAAACTTTTCAGCCCCAGCTTCCTTAATTGTAAAATGATATGCTATTAATAAAGTGTCTGGTTCTTATAGGTAATCAACAGTACCTGTGTATTTTACTATGGATCTGTGGACAAGAGCACTTTTTCCTCAGTGGCTAGACAGTGCTACTTCTCAGGAGTCATCTCTTCTGTATCTCTTCTGATCCGCGTTTACTCAGTGCGGTCAGTGCGGTCTGTGCGTCCCGACACCACTGTTTCCCTGATGATTCGTCAGAATAGTCACATCTGTATCAGATGGGTTAAACTCTGTAGCCTTAAACCCTGCAACAAGACGCATGGGAACAACGCGCTGCTCCTTTCGTCAACTCTTGTGATTACTTTCTTGTTTCTTTCCCCCACATGACCTTTAGACTTATTTTAAGCATTTTAATCAAACACCGTAATGGGAAGACATCTCGATGTCAGTGGTGGTAGAGGTATCGCTTAGAACCTCTGATTTTCAGATCTCGTAACATGTTAGGAGGCAGCCACGCCCGCCACAAGCCTGCCAGCGCTCGATGACACAACACTGAGATGAATGAAGACGTTATATGGCTGTGCTTATATAAGGAACAGCAGTGATGATTTACTAGCCACTAAGTTCAGTTGTTGGGGCTTGTTTAGCTCTTGCGGAAATGGCCAGCGCATCACAATCTGCTGTTCAGTCAGTGGGAACTGTACAGTGGCCCCTTATGTGGCTTTTCCATTTTCTGTACTGCTTGGAATGAAGTCTAGGGCTTTGCATGTACCTGGCAGCTCTCACCACTGAGCCACCCCTCCCATGGCTTAATGCAGCAGCCCTTACCATCTGACACGAGGCAAAAGTAGCTGACGAGATTGTTTCTCAACAGATTGCTACAGATTTTAATAGTTGGTGAAGTTACTTCTAATCTTTGCATTTAACCACTGATATGGGGACATTTTTATCATCCCCATGAATGTATTCTAAACTATTGATAAAATTATTTTTCTGTTTTAGTTTTAGCAAATGTATTTATTCTAACTAACAATAAAAACCATTTTATTTTGTGTTTCATTCATCAGGACCATGGCTTTATTTAAAAAAAGACACCATTATAATTTATAATTACTAATGAGTTTTGAGGTCTTAATGGTAATACTTTTATTTGAAATTATAAATCATAGCCAATATCCATAGCACTTAGCTGCCCCTTATGAGAGTAAGCTTCTCTCGGTGCTGATAAGAGCGATTGTCTTTGGTATAACTTAAAAATAATGGAAAGCGTTTCTAAGGGAATGACACAGTATCCACCAAGCACAAGCCCTGTGCTGAATACCCAGGGGTGCCGAAAAGGTGCTGCATCGTTCTGGTTTGGTTCTTCCTAAGAATTACCATTGTGGGTGTCAGAAGTTGAAGGTAACACATTGCTTAGATCTTCTCCTCCTCCTCCTCCTCCTCCTCCTTCCCTTTTCTCTTCCTCCTCCTCTTCCTCCATTTTCTCCAAGATAGGCTTTCTCTGTGTAGTCCTGGCTCTCCTGGAACTTGCTCTGTAAACCAGGCTGGCGATGAACTCAGAGATCTGCCTGCCTCTGCCTCCCAACTGCCACCATGCTGGGCTTAAATCAGGTCTTCTTCTTTTTTTAAAAGGGCTTCTTAATTTTTTTTCCATTAGTGACCCTTTTTGCTGGAGAATTTTTTTTCCATCAGTATATTTCTTTTTTTAATTTTTATTTTTTAATTAATTACACTTTATTCACTTTGTATCCCCCCTGTAGCTCCCTTCCTCCTCCCCTCCTAGTCCCACTTTCCCTCCCCCTTCTTCAAGCATGGTCCTTCCCAAGTTCATTGATAGGGGAGGTCCTCCTCTCCTTCCTTCTGATCTTAGTCTATCAGATCTCATCAGGAGTGGCTGCATTGTCATCTTCTGCGGCCTGGTAAGGCTGCTCTCCCTTCAGGGAGAGGTGATCAAAGAGCAGGCCAATCAGCTTATGTCAGAGGCAGTCCCTCTTCCCATTACTATGGAACCCACTTGGATACTGAACCGCCATGGGCTACATCTGTGCAGGGGTTCTAGGTTGTCTCCATGCCTGGTACTTGGTTGGAGTATGAGTCTCTGGAAAGACCCCCGTGTTCAAATTTTCTGGTTCTGTTGCTCTCCTTGTGGAATTCCTGTCCTCTCCAGATCTTACTATTTCCCTCTTCTTTCATAAGATTCCATGCACTTGCTTGAGAATTTTAAAATTTCATTTTATTTAATGCATATGAGTATTTTGCTTACATAATGTTTGTGTATTTCATGCATTCCTAAGGAATGTTGGATCCTCTGGGATTGGATTTACAGGTTGCTCTGAGCTGCTATATGGGTTCTGAGAACCAAGAAGAGCCAATGCTCTAACCTTGAGCCATCACAGTACCTACAACTTTTTTTTTATTTTGTTCTTTGTAGGTATGTGTAGGTGTCCATGGAGCCAGAGAAGTTGGATCTCCTGGAGTTGGAATGATAGATGGTTGAGATCCACTTGATGTGGGTGCCAGGAGCCAAAGTCTGGTTCTCTGGAAGAGCAATGCATGGTTTTAGCCAGGGATCCCTCTCTCTGTCTTCTGTCTGGGAAAGGTTTATGAGCTGCCATGTACATAGGCACATAAAATAGGCAGATCAAAACATTTACTGATAATGTATCCTGAATAAATCAACCCAATTGCTTAGTATGCGTATTTGTGTGTTATTGTGTGATGCATAAGTGTGTGTCATGTCACAGTACACATGTAGAGGTCAGAGGACAATTTTGTAAGGTCGGTTCTTCCACTTTTGCATCAGTGCTGGACTGAGCTCAGGTTGTCGGGCTTGCATGGCTAGTGATTTTTCCTAGTGTGTCATCTCACTGACCCAATTCTATCATTTATTAAAAATGAATGCTCTGAGCAGTGGTCGCTCATGCCCTTAATCCTAGCACTTAGGTGGATCTCTGTGAGTTTGAGGCCAGCCTGGTCTACAGAGCATGTTCCAAGGCTACATGCCAAAGCTACACAGAGAAACCCTGCCTCAAAAAACCAATCAAACAAAAACTATGAATGTAAAATTATATACTAATGACATGGACGCTCTTGTTTATTTTTTGCATAAAGAACACTGTCTTTGGGCTGGATGGCTCAGTGCTTGCTGCTCTTGCAGAAGAGCCGGGTTTTGTTCTCAGCGCCCAGACCGGGCGGCTCATGACATGCTAACTTCAGCTTGAAGGGTGCTGATGTCCTCTTCTGGCCTTTCTGGGCACCTGCACATACCTATGTAAGATAACATAGGTATTTGATCCGTACCAGGTGGAGTGTCCTCAATGATTTTCAGACCTGCCTCCCCCCCTTTTTTTAATTTTATAGTTGTCAGTGCTGAAGATATCTCTCTGTGCAACACATGGTACGAAATGGCCAAATGTTAAGAGCCATTTCAGGAATTGTTGGAAAATCTATCCTAATCCCAATTCACTTAATGATATTTTAAAGTGAAACACAAGTCAATGACTCTAATAAAAGCTTTTAAAATGATTCATTTTAATATAAGTCAAACTAAAGACATGTTTATGCTGAGGAATGATGGCAGGAAAATAAATATCACAGGTCTTTGTTTTCTGTAATTAAACCATGATGTTTAATATGTACAACAAACACTGCAGCTCACAGCATTCGGCTGTCTTGAACCTGGGCCTCGGGGTTTCGGGCAGTGTTCACTGTGTGGCTTGAGAAAACACACGCTGTAGTCTTCACGCTGCGCTCTCAGAGCCAAGGCCGCAGCGAAGCCACCTTGTGTGACCTGGGGGAGCAGGACAGAGCACCTGGGCTCACTACACACTTGCTGTTGCATCGCCCGTGGGCAGCGAGTGTTCTGCAGCCGTCCGTGGTTCCTTTTGCTGCTGTTTGCAACCTCACCCCGTCACTCACCCACACGGGGCTGCAGCCCTCAGCTCAGGAAGCTCTCCCCTGAGGCATTGGTGAGGAGGATGGGTCTTTCAGAACTTCACAGTTACCTCTTTTGCCGCCCTCTTGAAAAAATGTGGAACACTTTCAGCATTTCAAAGAAGTATGGCGGAAACATAGCAACTTCCTACGTTTATTGCTTGGCTCAAGCATTTGAAATGCAACTCGACAGTATTTTCCTTTTCTTAAAAAAAGCAGTACCTTACTGGTCTAAAATACAGGATTTGCATATTCGGGGTCTCTTGTTTTCGCCGAGTCTATTGCATCGATATAGTCATTCTCCTTTTTTTATTGTCTTAAGGATGCCCGCTGCGCGTCGCTGGCTGCGCCGGCTGAGGTGCACACTAGTCAGCAACTCTATCCACGGGCAAAAGGCCTTAGCTCACTTGCCTTTGCTTAACCGCCCTCGCAGGCACCAACCCTCCCTCTCCTTTCCAGGAAAACATGATTTTCCAAACCCCGCCGAAGAGCCGAGGAAAGAGGCACGTTACCTGTCAACACTGAGTGCGCAGAGGTTTAGGACGGTGATGCCCACGGACGACTTCTGCAGGAAGGGGAACAGCTTGCAGAGAAACACTCCGAAGTCATTGTGGTCAAAGGGCCAGCGCCCGGCCAGCAGCTGAAAAGACAGGGGGAGTGAGAGACGACGAGGCTGCGGGGCGTGCGCGCGTGGATCCCCGCTTGCACCTTTATTATTGTGTGAGCGTGTGACCAGACCTTTTAGCCTTCAGGTCCCCTACCCCCTTCTGAATAGGTTTTGTATTGTTGATTCTTTTTTTTTTTGGAGGGGTGAGGGAGGAGGGTGAGACAGGGTTTCTCTGTGTAGCCCTTGCTGGTCCCGATCGCCCTCTGTAGACCAGGCTGGCCTCGAACTCAGAGATCTACCTGTCATTGCCTCCCGAGTGCTGGGATTAAAGGCGTGCACCACCGCTGAACAGCTCTGAGGAGGGTTTTCAAAGAACCTTTTGATTTGACCCAAGCTCACACTCCTACCCCACCTCTTCCTCATGTCACTCCAGCCAGTCAGTCTCTACTCATTCTTGAAAATTGCCGCATGAGCTCTGTCCTGATGCGCACAGGCTCTCCACTAACGTGCTGCTCTGAGCTCTGATACTCCTCGGGAGCTTCACGAAGATGTTATGACTGGCTGCCTAGAGTCTTAGTGCAAGCAAAGGCGCAGGGCACAAACACCCTAATAAAGACAAGGATTGTGGCTTTTACGTCAGCTTGCCACAGATCAGAATCAACTGAGGAGGGGTCCTCACTGGAAGACCTCTCCTGGTTGCCTCGGCTGAGGTGGGAAGGCTCGCTTCTGGGGACACTTCCAGGTTGAGCACCTCTTTATTCTTATCCTTCGCTGGCATGGCTTTTCCTCATGGCCCTCAGGGTGCTTTACCCTGTGGTAGCCGCCTCTGCCGACTCCAGAAAATTTCCTGGCGTCCAGTGCCAGAGTTGGACTCCTGAGGCAGCTGCCTGTGGAAGGAGTAACTACCAACCATTGCCCCCAAATTAGAGACTGCTGTTTTGGAACTACTCCGATTGTTGAGGCCCCCCACCTCTGCTCTGAGCCCCCCCTCTGCCTTAAGGACCGAGTAATGAATGGGTTCTCAGCACCTCAGGCGGGATTTGGCCATGTTATCATTGTTAGGCTCACTTGAACACAGGGGCATCCTCTAGGCCACTAGGAGGGATACTGAAAGTGAGCGCTCTTCCTCTTTGCTTCCTATCTGCTCTGAGGCTAACAGCCCCCTCCCCCATGCCCTGCCACAGTACGCTGCCTAACTACAAGCTCAAAAGCAATGAGGTGAACTGCGCCCATGTTGAGTCCTCTGGAGCTGGGAACCCAAACTGTTGTCTTGTCACCCAACCTAAAAATGGATCTGCACTGCATGTTAGTCACGTTCTCACAAGCCCTATTTGAACTGTGGTAAGCTGACATGGGAGATCTGTCTCACTCTGTCTTAGCAATAAAACAAATAAAAGGAGGGACATCGTGGCAGCAAACAGTATAACTTACTGACAGTTCTTTACCTTTATTTAGTGTGTGACTGTGAGTGTGTGTGTGTGTACATGTGCTACAGCAAAAGTGTGGAGATCAGAGCTGATTGCCTCTTTCCACCATGAGAACCCAGGGAATAACTCCGCTCATCAAGCGTTGTGGCGAGTGCCTTCACCCACTGAACACACTCTATTGTGTCTTTTCTTTTTTCTTTTTTCTTTTCTTTTTTCTTTTCTTTTCTTTTCTTTCCTTTTCTTTCCTTTCCTTTTCTTTTCTTTTCTTTTCCTTTCTCTCTTTCTTTTTTTCTATTTTTCTTTCTTTTTGTTTTTTAAAGAGGCATTTCCTTTCTATTATTTACTAACATTTAAAATTAAAAATACAATAATTTGAAAGTGAAAATTAGGCTGTGTAACATTTGGATAATGACAACTGAAGAGTAAGTCTATCAGGGCCCCCAGATTTCCCACCCAAAGGCAACCCTTTCTGACAGCAATGTGTTTTCTTACAGGAAATTTGCAATGTACATACAAACTTTGTCTTTTTTAAACAAGCGGGAATCTATGTAAAATTACTTTAAAATATTTATTGTGTTCTCTTTTTCTGATGTAGTTTTACGAAAAACACCACTGCCTAAGTAAAAGGTCTGGGTTTTAAAAATTCTTTGATGAAGCAGTTTAAACAAGAACCCCACTTGATTAGCTGCTATTTAGTATGCTATCTAGACCACAGGAAAACAACTGCTGATTTCTTTAATGTTAACAAGCGACGGCCAGTTCCATGACAGCAAACACAAACAGCCCTGACAAGCTGTCAAGTCAGGCTGGTTCAAAGGTCATTTTGGAACACGAGGAGCCCTAGCTTATTTTTGTTGCCCTAAAAAGGACAGTGTTAGGTTTATGTCTCTTCGAGAACACCACGTGGTACCTAGTAAGTATGGAATGCACTAGTGGCTCCAAATCACCCCCAAGTCAGGCACTCCAAGCCACGAACTCAGGAGGATGTTTTCATGTTCTGAAATGACAGCATGCAGCTATGAGGGCAAGCTCAAGCTGTGATTCACTTCCTATTTCCAAGGCATCAGTGCTCCAAAGTAGCCTCTCCACTCTTTTTGCTAGGTGACATGATATGCAGACCATTGGGCAGGAGGAAGTGGCAGCCGGGAGGATAGAGTGGTTGTCTGCCCCAAACCCTGCTTTGGATGATAGGCACATAGCTTCCTGAGAGCTGCAAGGAAGGCCTGGAGACGGTCCATGTCCGTCAGGTAAATCCGCATGCTGCTTCCTCTTTCCTCAGAGGATTCAGAGACGCGCTGCCGACGACTGAGGACAGGAATCACAGCGGAACCCCTGCCTTGCTCTAACCAGTTGAAACATAGGTACAGTCTAAGATAGCAAATTAGTGTGGAAACCCTGGTTCATGGGGTTGATTTGGATTGTGTCAAGCCAACACCACAAACAGACAGGCTACCTCTTCCTTAAACCTGCCGGACACAGATTTACTCACAAATGTGTACAGTTCGAGACCCTGGAGGTCTTGTTCTCAGCTCCTTTGGCCACTTTCTTCTGCATTTTTTGTACAGCAAAGCAATATCTAATTCAGTATGCACTATTTCAGTTGCGCTGCCTTTCTGGAACATGGCTGACAGCCAGACAGTAGGGAAAAGTCTGGAATTGTGTAGATGATGTGAAATTATGCCCCAGTGTTCCCTAATCATTGCAGGTAGACTAGGTGTCCATCACATGTTGGCTTATTGTTACTTTGTATTCAATGCTAAATGCTTAGTTTTTATTCTTTAACTTGTTGCAGATTCAAGCTGCTCAATTCTAGTGTTTCTAGAGTTCTCAATATTGGTTTTAGATAAAAATTATTAAGGGAGCTAGTGAAAAAAAAAAATCCCAGTACTTGGGCACGACCAGACCTTTGCTGATTCACCAGGGATAACATTATGTTTCTTGGGGATATGTGACGCCATCAGAATCTTCTGGGTATTAAGGTCTAGGAGAGATGGTCTTGGCATTTGGGGAGTAATGGTTGAGGATGTTGCTAATGTCTTGCAAGGCGCAAGGGCAGTATCTCTCCCAAATAACCACCAGGATGCAAGATGTTATTGTTGCGGTTGGAACACACCATCTCGGCAAGCACACCGGGATCTTTGGAGTCGGGACAGAAGTAAGAGGAGAAGGTGAGGAGGTGGTTAGTATTTCCTGCTTTGGGGAGCTGGACAGCATCAGAGGTAGCTGGAGGGCTCCTGACAGCACTCGTTGTTGTTCTGTGTTTCCAGAGCTTGGGACTCGGCCGTTTTGGGGTTGGGTCTAAGAATTGGCGTTCTTAACAATATGCCAAAAGGCTCTGACGTTTCTCCGAGAACAATTACTCTGGAAGTACCGCGAGCAGTAAGAATAAGAGCTGGTAGTCAGTTAGAACTGGATTCGCAGGAAAAAAAAAATTATGCAGAATGGGAGAATACCATCGTAACATTTGGGACCATGTCGCTTACTGCCCTAAGGACAGCAGCACAGAGAGGCTTAGTAACAACAATAAGGATTCCAGAGTCTGAGCCTCACTGGCTTGATGCTGTTTGCTCATTCCTTATATCCAGGGCAGGCTGAAGAAGGTTACCTTTTGCTGTGTGATGTGGCTCCTTAATTTATCAGAACTCTCTGTTTCTGTGCTAGCTAGATGGGGTGGTCTCAGGCCTGCCACAGTGATGTGATGACCATTTGAGAGACTAAAGCCAGACAATGCCAATGTGAGAATCCTGCCTACTGAACACATACCATAAATGCTATAATTTTGGACTGGTATAATTGATAAACCCAATGTATGTACCGTTTACATATGATTTCAATTTGAAGCCAGATAATCTGAGTAACTGTACCACTGTTTTCCTCACCCAGATGTTAATATCTGCCACTACATAATCTCGCCACTCCAGCATCATTTTTTTGTTGTTGTCATCACATCTTAAAATCATACTCAGAAAACCAGCAGCAGATTTTCCTTTGTCCTGATTGCCTCCACCCCCTCTGGTAAGGCTGAGAGAGTTTTCCGTTTTCCTTTTGTCTTACTCCACCCATCCTAGACCGAAATGAAGGATTTATGAATATAGTCTGCAATAGCTAAAAACCTCAACATTTAAAAAATGTTCTCTTCCCTGGAACATGCATGATTGGGGTCACTTGGAACCAGACAGACACCAGTCTTCAAAGAGAAGCTTTCTGCCTTCTCTCTCCTTTTCCTCTTCTTCTTCCTCTCCTCTCCCCTCCCTTCCCCTCTTCCCTTTTCCTCCTCTCTTCCCCTCCAATTTTTCTTTCCCCACTCCCCTCCTCTCTTTGATTGCTTCGTTCTCCCTCCATTCTTGGAGAAGCGTTGGGATATACAAGTTGTGACACAACTGAGCCTATAAAAGAGTAATATGCCCTGGCTAGCACAGACCAAGGTGGTCATGAAGCCTGCAATCCCCAGGACAGGGTTCTTAGTGAGAACATGAGTTCTGGCTGTTGCAGATCTCAAGTCAGATGCTATAAAATCAATCACTCTCTTGATGGGGGGAATGAGTTTTGCTCCTCCATTATGTTTTAATTGTTTCAGGATTGAGGCAGAGCTTTCATACAAATGTAATAAAAATTGGCTTCTGTGTCATTTACACACATTTTTTCTTTGTCAGGTTCGTCTTGCCTCCTGAACTGGCCAGTAGTGTGTGACATTCAGAGAAGAAGCACAGCTCCTCTGGCCTGGCTGTGTGTGCACTCTCAGTGGCACAGGGACAAAGGAGGCTGCAGTTCAGCTATGGACTGTGACATCTCTCCGACCCATGGCTTAGGCACAGCGTCTTACTCCTCTGTCTTCTCTGCCTTCCTCTCTAAATGGTGATAGCTATGGTAGCCACCTCAAAGGGTTCATAACTATAGGCAGCAGCAGAGATAATGTATATAAAGAGCTTAGCACAAGGAAAGGTCTAGAAACGTGAACTGGAGTCACTGATGACCTCTGGCCAGCTTGATTTCTTGGCCTCATTTTGCTAAGGAGGTTAACTAGCTTCTATCACTGTGAAAAATATCTGAGACAATAAAATTGAAGGGAAAGGCTTTTGGTGGCTCATGGTTTCAGAGGTCTCTGACTGCTCAGCCTCACTGCCTTCGGGCAATACTTCATGGCGGGGGTGGGTGCTGCAGCAAGCTGCTCACCTCATGGCAGCTCTGAAGCAAAGACAGAGGAAGAGGAGGGCCAAAGTTGCATAGTCCTCTTTGAGGACATGCTCCCAATGACCTAACTTCCTCCTACAAGATTTTCCCATCAAAGGTTCTACCACCCGATGGTGCCATGGGTTAGGAGCTATGCCTTTAATGCTTTTGAGGTGCATTTAAGATCCAAACTAGAGCAGGAGTGAAAGGAAGAGTACACAGGCACTGGGGCAGGGTGGCAGCAGACCTCACAGAAACAAAAGACCCACATCTAGGGGACAGGGAGAAGCTGTGGCCCCCCGAGCTCAAAGCTTCACACCAATGCCTCAACGGAAGGAGAGGCCACAGGGTCTTATGAGGACAAGCCCCTGCCTCCTTCCTCCGTGGGCACTGTGGATAAAAAGACTATCCACACCACATGACTGGTGTCTTAAATGAATTGATATGACAAGCGAGGTGTACGGGGTTGGCCCACAGGGCACAGCCAAAGTGAACGTTGGTTCCTGCAGTTCTCAGACCCTGCGGATTTTCCTCATTCCTCTGACCAGTGTCGGAAAACACTGAATCGTCGCCACATCTTTTTCTTCTAAGTATTCAGTTTCGAGAATTTAAAAACACAGAGCTGTTAATAATAGCCAGAGGTGAGGCATGAAGAATAAAACAGAAAGAAAATTATGTTTAAAGGCAGATCCAGGACTCGGGAGGCAGAGACAGGCAGATCTTTGTGAGTTTGAGACCAGCCTGGTCTACAGAGCAAGTTCCAGGACAGCCAGGGCTACATAGTGAGACCGTGTTTCAAAAACAAAACAAAACAAAAACAATCAAATGGGAAAACAAAACAAAACAGAGTTCCAATGCCAGAGGATTTCTTCCCCTAGAGGAAAGAAAATTCAGCCCAGTCTCAGACACCTGAGTGGTGGGAACCAGTATATTTCCTGGAATAACTAACTGTTTCAAAGAAACTGATCCAGAAACAAAGGACTTGAGACAAGATTTCCTAGTCTGCAAACACAAAACCACAATATCACTGGATGGAAAGAGTATAATTGGAAAGCAGAAAAATGAGATGTTCTCAATATTGAAATTTTACTATGTAGCAGTGAAGGCGTGGCTTAGCGTTTGGAGGATTAGTTCATAACAGAGACTCATGTTGCAAATAGTGAGCTCTGACATTGCCTGAATGAGGAGACGATTTCATGTCATGAGTGTTGAAATAAAAGGCAAGCGAAGCTACTGTCAGAAAGTAAATGCTCCTGATTTCAGTGGGAATGATTTAAGTTTCTCTCCATTGAGTTTGATATTGGCTATAGGCTTGCTGTATATTGCTTTTACTATGTTCAGGTATGTGCCATGTATCCCTGATCTCTCCAAGACTTAAAACACAAATGGATGTTGGATTTTATCAAATGCCTTTTCAGCATCTAAGATAATCATGTGGTTTTTTTCTTCAGTTTGTTTATGTGGTGGATCACATTGATGGATTTCAGTATATTGAACCACCCCTGCATGCCTGGGATGAAGCCTACTTGGTCGTAGTGGATGATATCTTTGATGTGTTCTTGGATTCGGTTTGCAAGTATTTTGTTGAGTATTTTTACATCAATGTTCATGACAGAGATTGGCCTGAAATTCTCTTTCTTTGTTGGGTGTTTGTGAGGTTTAGGTACCAAGGTGACTGTGGCTTCATAGAATGAGTTTGGTAGTGTTCCTTCTGTTTCTATTTTGTGGAATAGTTTGAAGAGTATTGGTGTTAGCTCTTCTTTGAAGGTCTGGTAGAATTCTGCGCTGAAACCATCTGGCCCTAGGCTTTTTTTTTTTTTTTTTGCATGGTAGACTTTTGATGACAGCTTCTATTTCTTTAGGGGATTTGGACAATTTAATTGGTTTACCTGGTCTTGATTCAGCTTTGGCATGTAGAATTGGTCAAGAAAATTGTCCATTTCATTGAGATTTTCAAATTTTGTGGCATATAGACTTTGGAAGTAAGACCTAGGCTGCCCACTCTCTCCATATCTCTTCAACATAGTACTTGAAGTCCTTGCTAGAGCAATAAGACAATTGAAGGAGATCAAGGGGATACAAACTGGAAAGGAAGAAGTCAAAGTATCACTATTTGCAGATGATATGATAGTATACCTGAGTGACCCCAAAAATTTTCAGGGAACTCCTACAGCTGATTAACACGTTCAGCAAAGTGGCTGGGTACAAAATTAACTAAAAAAAATCAGTAGCCCTCCTGTATACAAAAGACAAAAGGGCCAAGAAAAAAATTAGGGAAACAACACTCTTCACAATAGCTACAAAGGACATAAAGTATGTTGGTGTGAACCTGACCAAGCCAGTCAAAGATTTGTATGAAAAAAATTTCCTGTCTCTGAAGAAAGGATTAGAAGAAGATATCAGAAGATGGAAAGATCTACCATGTTCATGGCTTGGCAGGATTAATATAGTGAAAATGGCCATCTTACCAAAAGCAATCTACAGATTCAATGCAATTCCCATCAAATTACCAACACAATTCTTTACAGACCTGGAAAGAAAAATTCTCATCTTCATATGGAACAACAAGAAACCCAGAATTGCTAAAACAATTCTTTATAGTAAAAGATCTTCAGGAGGTATCTCCAGCCCTGATCTCAAGCTGTACTATAGAGCAACAATACTAAAAACTGCATGGTACTGGCATAGAAACAGACTGGTGGATCAATGGAATCGAATAGAAGACCCTGACATAAATCTACACACTTATGGACACCTGATTTTTGACAAAGATGCCAAAACCATACAATGGAAAAAAGATAGCATCTTCAACAAATGGTGTTGGTCTAATTGGACGTCTACATGTAGAAAAAAATGCAAATAGATCCATATTTATCACCCTGCACAAAACTAAAGTCCAAGTGGATCAAAGACCTCAACATAAAACCAGACACACTAAACCGCTTAGAAGAAAAAGTGGGGAAGAGCCTTGAACTCATTGGCACAGGAGACAACTTCCTGAACAGAATACCAACAACACAGGCTCTAAGAACAACAATCAATAAATGGGACCTCATGAAACTGAAAAGCTTTTGTAAAGCAAAGGACACTGTCGTCAGAACAAAACAACAGCCTACAGATTGGGAAAGGAACCTCACCAACCCTATATCTGACAGAGGACTAATATCCAGTATATATAAAGAACTAAAGAAGTTAAACAAAAAAAAATCAAGTAATCCAATTAAAAAATGGAGTACAGAGCTAAACAGAGAATTCTCAATAGAGGAATATCGAATGGCAGAGAAACACTTAAAGAAATGTGCAACCTCATT
>REGO01000066.1:1738238-1784568 GCA_010120015.1 Rhombomys opimus
ACTAAAATCTGTACACCTAAAGAAACTAATCAAGAGGGAGGACTCTTGCTAAAATGCTCAATTCCTATCCAGAAAGGCAAAGAGGATGGACATCAGAAGAAGGAGAAAAGAGGGAACAACTCAGGAGCCTGACACAGAGGACCTCTGAGAGGCTCTGCCCTGCAGACTATCAATGCAGATGCTGAGACTTATAGGCAACCTTTGGGCAGAGTGCAGGGAATCTTTGGAAAGAAGTGGGAAATAGTAAGATCTGGAGAGGACAGGAACTCCACAAAGAGAGCAACAGAACCAAAAATTCTGAGCACAGGGGTCTTTCCTGAGACTGATACTCCAACCAAGGACTATGCATAGAGATAACCTAAGACCCCTGCACAGATGTAGCCCATGGCAGTTCAGTATCCAAGTAGGTTCCATTGTAATAGGAACAGTGACTGTCTCTGACTTGAACTGATTGGCCTGGTCTTTAATTACCTCCCCCTGAGGGGGAAGCAGCATTACCAGGCCACAGAAGAAGACAATGCAGCCACTCCTGATGAGACCTAATTGACTAGGATCAGAAGGAAGGAAAAGAAGTCCTCCCCTATCAGTGGACTTGGGGAGGGGCATGCATGCAGAGGGTGGAGGAAGGGAGGGATTGGGACAGGAGGAGGGAGGGAACCACAGGGGGGATACAAAGTGAAATAAGTGTAATTAATAAAGAAAAAATATATAATTTGTAAAAAAAAAAAATAAAAGAAAGTAGGACATATAACCAGGCCTAAAACCTAATGGAACATTTTAGACTTTATTTAATCGTAAGTGTATGATTAAAAATAAGGGTTTTGATTGCAGAGATCCAAAATGCAGGTTTAGGCAGTAGGCTCCCAGAGCTTGGCAACATCAGCAATGGCAGCACTCAGGAAAATGGAAACTCAACAGCGTATGTGAGAACATTCAGCTGGTGCACTGATTTCATGTGCAGATTCTTCAGAGCTTGAGTTAGTTCCCATTGTAGAGTGTGTCACGTGGTCGCAGTTAGCTTGCGTGTATGTGGAAACAATGAGCCTGTAAAGATACGGTATGCAGCATGAAGAAAAACGATACCATATGTGTTCTGAGGAAGAACAGTACTGAAGCCATAGCTGATGCGCGGGGGAGAAGATGGGGGTGGTTCTGAGTGTCTAGTAACATAAATTCCCTAGAGGATAAAACTGCACATTTCTAACAGCAGAGGCCTCAGTTAGAACCAGCACCTCAAGAGGACTGCATGTGACAATGACACGTGTTTTAACCAGTCCCCGTTCAAGCCCCGTTCAAGCTTTGGAAACCCGGCTAACTGCTATGTGCAGTAGAGAACATGAGTCACAAAACTCCCCTTTAACACAGTGGGAATGGGGGATGGGAAACCTGGCTTTGGCTTCCAGCCCCAGCTGAAACCTTCCAGTCTTGGTTCTGAGAGTTAAAAAATTCTGGGCCAGAATTCAATCACTCCCCAAATTCTCAGTGAGCTCCTAAATATTTTATTTTCACATCCAATTGAAATTGGTTTCTCTGAAACTATTGTTCCACATACTCTTAACTTGACTGCTATTCTGTCCCTGTTCTAGATGATTAATTCAGTTGTCTCAGGTTCTCCTTTATTCTTCTCACCAATTGTCTTATTCTTTTTTTTCCTCCTACCCAATAGAATCAGCGATGTCGGAACTTGGAAAATTTCATGGATGAAGCCATAAGACAATATGTTTTGAATGTGTGAAGTCTATTTTATGACTTTCAAAGGAAAAGTTAAGCCATAGAGTAAATTAACTCAGTGGGTTGTACACATCACAATGTAAATATTATAGTGGCTTGATAGAAAATTTCAATTAATTTTAAAGCTTCTGGTCAAGGGTCCGTTAGATACCATTATACTTTTTTTTTTAGTTTTGAAAATGAGTTTGACATGTTTTATTTGTATCATTGGGAAGTAACATGGGAAATTATGCTGGTCAGGAACAGTGTAACCCGATTTAAGACTTCAAGCGCCATGAGGAGTGTGACTCATTTTAATCTTCTGGCTGACAAAGGCTGGTAGTGGGTATTGGTGGCTATGTTTTTGAAACTACATCACAAATATGCCAACATTTAGAAGATCTATATTAATAAAAACCCCACTATTTGCCTACAGACAGCTGTTGCAAAGCCACATGCTTCTAAAGACCCTTGCAAAGCTCACATGAGTTTTCAGTGCACTGTGTATGACAAGCTCATTCTCAGTTTCTCCGGCCATATTAGAGCCGATATTTAAAAAGCTGCCAATGACAGAGTTTGGCCGTCCATCAAGGAATAGTCATAATTCTATGAAAAAGCTGTTAATGTTCTCTTTTTTCTCTAAGTACTTATCTGATGGGAGGCCAGATGCGTTCATGTATGTATTTGAACCAAAACAACATAATTAAGCAGATCCAACCCAGGAGAATTCAGATGCCTTTTATTAAGCTAGACATTAAAGAGGTTTATTAAAATTCAAATTAATGCCATTCTTCTCATTAAATATTTTTGTTTAAAAACACCCCCTTTCCATAAAATATTCTAATATTCATGGGTTTAGCTTAACTTCCTGTGAATTAATGTATTTGTAAACATTCTATTGAATTCCCAGCCTTGACCTGTAATATGGTGCATATCAGTAGTCACAAGGTGGTCTAATGTGTGTGTCTGTGTGTGAGTAGGCACACAGGCATGCTGGTGGCTGGGGAGGCAGATCCCCTGGAGCTGGAGCTGCCTGACATGGAAGCTGAGATCTGAACCCAGGGCCTCTGGAAGAGCAACAAGCACTTTTAACTGTTGAACCATCTCTTCAACAACTTTTAAGAACAGAAAACTCTGAGACCAGAAAGTTAAAAAAAAAATGAATCTAGAGCAATATGCTTACTTTTTTAACTTTTTTATTGATGTGTGTGTTTTTCTGTATATAGATCTGAATGTGTGTGTGTGTGTGTGTGTGTGTATGTGTGTGTGTGGTGTGTTTATGGTGTGGTGTGTGTGTATGTGTGTATGGTACACGTGTGTATGTGTGTGTGGTACATGTGTGTATGTGTGTGGTGCATGTGTGTATGTGTGTCTGGTGTATGTGTGTGTGGTGCATGTGTGCATGTGTGTGGTGTGTGTGTATGTAGGTAGATCAGAAGACAAGTTGCTGAAGTTGGTTCTTTCCTTCTAAAATGTGGATTCCTAGTGTCAGACGCAGGTCATTGGGCTTAGTGGCAAGTGCCATTACTCACTGAGCCATCTTGCTGGCCCCCAGACTCTTAAAGAAGAGAGTGCTCGGAGGGAGAGGAATGCCACAGAACTTATCCAAGACCATATAAGAAAGCCTTGGTAATATTTTCTTTATTACAGTGTAAAAACAACCCTACAATCTAATTGAAAACTCAGATTCATCACTTCTCTGAACATGGTGACAGGCCTTAGCCTCCACTAGGGTTTAACAAAATCGGAGGTGGACAATGCTGGGGAGATGCATGGCTTAGGAAGGCAGCTGAGTCTTTGGGTTCACGAATGCAGAGGAGCTCTGCATGGGAATGGAAGGTTTTCTTCATGTCTCTTCCTGTTTCCTAGGATCTATTCTTGCTCTGGGCCTCAGCCTACAAATGGGGTAAGGGCCAGCACTTCTTGTCACTTGGCTCCATTCAGTGAGAGCCACGTCATGGGACTTATAGCACGCATGACCACCACATGGCATCAGCCATAACTGTCACCATACACTGGCTCTGGAGCCTCCATGTCAGCCTCCCACCCCTGCCTGACCCACAGCCCTGTTGGGAGGCTTTGGGCTGGGTTTTCATGTTGGCTTCTGGGATTTCCATTGATCTTCATCAAAAGTGTAAGTGAAACCTAAGTGGAAGGTAACTGTTAGAATTCACAAATCAGATTCTAGAAAAAAAAAAAGCATAATCGTTTATCTCTAATGTGCAGGCTCACCTTATTTTTTTACCTGAAATTAAACATCTCTTCAAGAAAGGCAGAAGTATTTGGTTTCATTTTGAACACTTTTGTGATATACGGTAGGCTGGAAAATGTGCCACAGGTTCTTTTCTAATAGTTAGCAATAATCTAGTATGAGGATGAATGGATCTGACAATTTTCAGGTAAATGAATTCTGAAATAACAAGAGCGTGGGACTTGCTAGTTCAGAATGCATGTTACTGGTTGCTTAGATTAGGAAAATGTCTAGTGTTAAACTGCATTTTCTTGAATTAGTATCTACTTTATTTTTAATCATAAGCAAATGACATGTTGAACATCTTACTACTTTTACAAGCAATGCTGGTGGAAGGAGGGGGCAGAGAGAACGGTACAGTTCACATGTGGAATTCAGAGAACAAGCCTTTGTCTCGCATCCTGCTTAAGACAAGGCTTCTTTGTTGTTTTCCTGCTGTGTATGGCAGGCTAACTGGCCCACAGGTCTCAGAGATCTCCCTGTCTCCACCCCCAACCCATCCTGAGAGCATCGGGGTTACAGATGTTGTCCGCTGTGTCTAGCTTCCATGTGGGTTCTGGAAATTCAAACTCGGGTCCTCATACTTGGCTGGAAAGCACTTTACTCACTGTTCTGAATTCCCACTACTTTTCTTGGCATTGAAAAAGGATTAAAAACAAAGAAAAAAATGCTCAATTAAAAAATATGTTTAAGAAACAGAGATCCTTTCCATTGCTAGTGGGAGTGCAAGAAAGTGTAATTGCTGTTGAGACAGTTGCCAAAGCAATATAGTAACCCTTAGCTCCAGAAATCCTACGTGGAGCAATTTCTCATGTATTCAGCCTGTTCACACTTATAAGCAAGATGTTCATATACATATATGATCATAATATCGTCTGTTAAAAGAAAAGATTGGGACAAAGGATTATATAAACTATGATGCTCTCTCATATTGGGGGAGTATGAAACTGTAAAAAGAATAAAGTAGAATTTTATATATTCTCAAAGATCTCTGGAATATAATGACAAATGGAAGGATCAAGGTGAAAAAGATTCACTAAGGAACAGAAATATTAAATGATACAAGTAAGGGTACTTTAACTAACTAACTAACTAACTAACTAACTAACTAACTAACTAACTAATGAAACAGAGAAGCCAGACATGGAAGCTCATACCTATAAAGTCAGCACTTGGGAAGTTAAGGTTGGAGGATTACTATGAGTTGAAGTCAAGCTTGCTCTAAGTCCAGAGTAAGACCCTGTAGCAAACAAAACAAGACAAAACAAACAAACAAAACCACTACTAACTACATAAAAGAAACAGAAATGAGGGGACTGGTTCAGCAGGAAAACTTACTAATGTATGTACCATTTTCTTAAAGCGTGTGTGTTCATGTGAATACATTCCTTATTTTTTAAAAAAGGAAAATCAGAATTTTCTCTGAAAATTTGTATTGAATGAAAAGACATGAATGCATGAGAATGCATATTCTACCAGAGGAGGAACTGTTCTCAAAAGGCATGCCTTTCATGGAGAAGGGTAGTCTGAACAAAATGTGTATATGACTATACATGTATATAAAGTTTATAAAATATATTAAAAATAATACATAATATAACATAAAATATAACACATAACAAATTATAATATATAGTATGCAATATGTCAATATATAATAATTATAATATATAATACAATATACATTTAACTGTATTATATATATTTATATACATTAGTGTTTTTTGTCTTCATGTATGTCTGTGTGAGGGTGTCTGATCCTGGAGTTACAGACCATTGTGATCTGCTTTGTGGGTGCTGGAATTGAAGCAGGGTCATCTGGAAGAGTAGTCAGTCCTCTTAAGCACTGAGCCATCTCTCCAGACTGTTCCCTGGTTACTGGGACTGTTTGGGAAGACTTAGTAGGTGCGGCCTTGCTGGAGGAGGTGTGTTGCTGGGGGTGGGCTCTGAGGTTTGTGAAAGCCCATGCTATTCCCAGTCTCTCTGCCTCTTGATGGAAGGCTGAGATGTAAACCTTCAGCCACTTGCTGCCATGCTCCCTGCCATAGTCCCTGCAATGACGTCACAGACTCTTTCTTCTCTAAGTTGCCTTTGTCATGGTGTCTTATCATAACAGCAGAAAGGTAACCAAGGCAAGGGCTGCCTGGGGCCACCACTCCTGGGAAGTTATAAGTAGATCATGCTCAAGTTCTCTGGGCTCCTTTTGTAGGTGGAACCGTAGGTGTCAACTCTCACCCCCCACATCTGACCTTCTGCCAATCCACACAGCTGTGGCACTTAGGAGATGAGGCCTAGGATAGACTGGCCTGCCTCTGCTTTCCTCCTCCGGCCCCTGCAGCTCCCCTCTCTTCTCTTCCATCTGGAAAGGTCTGTGTATGCAGAGAACAGGGCATCACAGAACTCCAAGCATGCGTGTGTGCATGGTGGTGAACAGAAGGGATGCCAAGGTGTGTCTCACCTCCACACCGTCCCCTTTTGTTTGCCACTGGCCTTCCTACAGCTGTGAGAGCGGTCCCTGGCCTTTTCAACACTGGTAGAAGAAAATTCACTTTTTTAGAGAGTATGATCGTGGAATTTAACTGGCCCCTATTCAAACAAATAGGAAGGATAGTAATTTTTGTATTAAATGCCTCGAGTTCATAATATCTTTTATCTTTTAAGAGCTTTAGGGACTAATTATTGTTTAGTATGAAACTTTCCTAAAGAGAAAAGGTCCATTCTTCTTCTTTTCCTTACTGGAAACATGTCTACCTGAAAGTCTGGCCATCTGGGCACTGCTCTTCTAATTACTTGAAAGACAATGCAATGACCACCCTAAGCACATCACAAAGAGTTGAAAACTTGTCCAAATCTGGTGAGAAGAGGAGTGACTAAATGTGTTTCAACAGACTTCCATTTAGTGTGTGGCCAGAATCTTGATAAGCTGGCTTTGGGAGGGCTGTGCTGTGCACTTTGCCGGTGGTGACAGAAGAACTTTTCTTTCAGACTCGTGTTTGTGTTTTGCCATTTAAAAGGTTTCCACTCTTTAGTTCCCCCGGCCGAGCCCATCTTGTGTTAATATGTAGTGCCCAGGTCGTAGCTGAACCGTTCTACCTAGAGACAGGCAGACATGGGCACGCCATTTTACAAAAATAACCTCAGAGGGATTGTCTGGAGACCCTCAGCAACCCAGTCCTGACCGGAAAATGTGTCACCTATAACCAATACGTGTAATCAACACGTGTAATCACAGTGTGCCTTATGGCTTGCAATGAGTACTGTCTGTTAAAGCAGCACTGAAATACTGAAGCCAAACTTCATTTCTGTGTCTTTTGAGATTATTTGATTTAAATTTTAGCTGGGTCCATTATTCTGGGAGAAAGAGATGTTTTCAAAGAGACTTTTTATAGGTGTTTTACGTTAAAAACTAGTTTGGTGTGTGTGTGTCCTATGTTTTAACAAGCCAGGTGGCATTTAGTCCCAGTACTTGGGAGGCAGTGGTAGCTCTGTGAGTTAAAATTTAGTTTAGTATACACAGTGGGTTCCAAGCTAGACAGAATCGCATAGCGGGGGCCTCTCAGACAAACAAACAAACAGATTCTAACTCCCCTCCCCCCCGGCATGCAGGCTGTCTAAACCCCCCGGCATGCAGGCTACCTTTAATGCTTGCCTGCGTCATCAAAGACTATGCATAACCTGAAGTCACAGCTAGCTTCAGTTTCTCTGTTTTCTCAGTGAGTCTGTGTGTGAGTTGATTTAAACATTATCCCTGTGGCAAGAGATAACAGGTTTTCCCGAAAGGCCATGAAGTATAATGGAAAAAGTTTATAATAGGCTACATAGGTACCTAAAGTTTTGAATCAGAAAAAATTCTACTTAGCAAATTCTGTCTTATCCATAATTTTGTACAAAGTTCTGATATAGGTCTCCAAACTTGTTAACTAAGATATAAATGTATTAGTATAAAGAATTGTGCTGAAAGTGTCCACTTAGTACACACCTACAACACGCAACAGAAGTGCACAAACCTGTGCACAAGAACGCATGTGAGAATGTTCACAGATGCACCTGTAAGTACAACTGAAAACTGTTTACACGCCTGTTCATGGAATGAGATTCTGTCCAACAATGAGAGCGAATGAGCTGTGACCCAGCACAGGAGACAGGAGACAGAGAAGCCCCACACAGAATAATAGGTCACAGGAGCCGAATCCACAGAAACGAAACCCGGACATATCTCACTGCTGAAAGCTAGGAATGGGATGTTTCAGAGCTAGGAGGGTGACTGGGGGGGGGGGCGGTCTGGGAGCTGCGAACATCCTGCTTGGGTGTGGCGATGCGCAGACGTCCTTTGTGGAACCAGGGAGCCATCATTGCAGCACGTTTTCAGTCATTTTCCTGCTATGGATGCTTAACTTAAATTGCAGTGCTTAAATGATGGAACACTATTATAATTTTTATAGGGTTAGCTTCTATAAGCAAATAGAATCTGTGGACATAGTTGGGGAAAGGTCCTTCAAGAGAGAATGACAGTAAACTCTGCACATTTAATTAGGAAAACCTAAGATTCAAATCTTCCTATGAGCTTGAACTGCACAGTGCTCAGGTCCTTTTTTTTTTTTTTTTAACATACATTCTGCAAAATTCTTTTATCTGGCATGAAGAACACATGATATGGAGTCGTAATTCCAAATTTGACAAATAGCCATGCTTCCAGGCAATGATTCTGGAGAGCATGAATGTGATCAAGACTTTTATTTTTAAAATTACTGACAACTAATAAAATTCTCTGTTAATTGGTTCAATGGCACTATTTCATAGCAGGCATACTTTACGTGTAACCCAAAAGAACCGGGAATCCCATCCGCTGTTGACGGTGACATGAATGGGCCAAACGTGCTATGTTAAGCAACACAAGCTACAACAAGGTAAGTACAGCATTTTATCACCTTAGAATCTGGAAATTGATGATCTCAGATGAGTAAAGAACAGAATAGTTGTTGCCAGGAAATGGGGGAGAGGATGGGACGAGGGAAGAATGTTAGCAGAGGCAGAGGCAGCTGGGAATGAGTAGCTTGCAACGTTCTGTTGCACAGTAAAGACAGCTGGCAACAGTTAACTGTGGGCTTCAAATCAGAGGAAAATGTTGCTGGTGGGGAGGATTCTGAATGATGTCAACAAAACCAAATGGCGATGGATGCAGATTACTGGACCTGACCATCTCACGCTGCGCACAAGTACCAAAATGCTCCTTTACTCTGTCAGTACAAACAGTGATCACATGACAATTTAAAATAAAAGTCCTCTAAAACTGAGGACTTCTGACTTCATTTAATAATCAGTTTAGACTTTCCTTGCATATCATCTGTTAATGTTTCGCATTCTCCTTTAAATTTCTGGTACCTTGCAAGTTCATGGGAAAGAAGTCTAAACAGACAATATTTAATTCTGTCAGTCCAGCCTGGTGTTTCTGCCTCCACTGACATGATGGATGACCACAGACACTTATGTTTCTGCACTGTGTCTAGAGACAAGTTGCCTGGCCTTTAGATTGCTAAATGAAACATTGTAAGACTTTAGTTTGGCCACAAGTTTTCTTCTGAGTAGGTGTTTAGGCAAGAGTCCATCCAAGAACTCAACCTGTCCTCTCTGTCTGTTTATTCATATTTTAGCTTCCGTCTTTTATTCTGTCAGACAATCTCACTATCATGACAATGAATCCAGGGTGTATGAATCCTGCTTACCTGGTCTGTGCAGGCCCTACGGCACAGATGCAGTGTTGAGAGAAATGCATTGCCCACATTTTTCTTAAGAAAATGTTATTTTCGTTCTAAGTAGATAACTTTACCGTTAGGAACTGTGGGGCCGTAGCTCAGTCATGCAACACTTGCCTGGTGGGCCTGTGGCCCTGGGTTCCATTCCCAGTGCCTCAAATAGATAAGTGAACAAATAAATCAAAGTTTAAAAATGGTACATGAAGCTTCTCATTACACCTGAAAACTATTTCAGTGCCTCTTCTGTGAGATACTACCCAACAAAGAGAAATGAGCGGCAACTGAATCCCTTCTTCTGTCCGCCTTCTGTTACTGCGATCTTTGAACTGTGTTTCTGAGACAGCAGTGGCATTGAATACGCTTGCTCTCGGAGGTGCTTGGATGAGAAGTGGCTGAGAGTTACAACACAGCTTCTGGCGTCACAACCATGGTGCTGGCTCTGCCATTTGTGTATTTTGTGAACTCAAGGAGATTCATGTAAATATTCTGGGTATCAATTCTGTCATCTAACAGTAAGTTTCTTATGGAGATCACCTTAGCTAGCCCGATGGAGAGTGGACGCTAAGTTTTAGGCAATGTCATTATCAGGCAATATAAATATCAGTATATTGGACCCGCAAGATGGCTCATCAGGTCAGGCTGCTTGACAGCCGCCAAGGCTGCCAACCTGAGTTTGACCCCTGAAGCCCACATGGTGGAAGGAGACTTCATTCCCACAAGTTGTCCTCTGACCTCCACACTGGTGCAATGGCATGTGCTCACACGCAATAAGCAAGCAAGCAAACAAACAAATGACTGTAAAAAGAGTGGCCAACGGTGGATAGGCCCCCATGGGGGATCGCTCCCTTCTCTGAGGAGAAGGAGAGGGGAGAACTGTGGGGAAAGGTGTGTGTGTGGTGGGACTGGAAGGTGAGGAGGGAGGCTGTGATCAGGATGTAATGTGAATAAATAAAGAAATGGAGAGAAAAAAAAGAGTGGCACACATAACATCTTTTATGATGGACCATTTCTCCTTTATTAATGTGGAGATGCTTCTCAACATTGCAGTTCTTGCTAAAGCCTAAGCCAGACCATTCCCTCTCTTGTGCATATCTTGTCTCAAACTTTTTAGCTCATTCAGAGAAGAAAGCCACAGGCTTTAGGAAGACTTGGAGCTAGACATTTTTTTTGGATCATTTTTTCTACTTTATCCATGTCACCCCTGATTTATGTCTATTATCTATCCATAGCTAATTATTAATCATGCTTCCTTTAACTTAGAACCGTCCTGATTAGGCAAATGAATTCTGTGCTCACTCTCCTGTGATCTGCCTCTCTTCCTTGCCACTCTCTCTCTTGAGCTTGCTGCCTCGCTAGTACTCCTTCGGTCCCGCTAGGCCATCGTGACCTCCCTGACCTCCCTGCTCCCTTTGAGGTTTCTAGACACACTCATGTCCCAGGGCCTTTGAACTTGCTGTTCCCTGGACCTGGAATACTTGTGCCTTATACTCAGCAAGGTTAGCTCCCTCACTCCTCCCCTATCTTTCCCCCTTTCTACCCCTTTCCTTTCTTTTTCTTTTTTGAGACAGGGTCTTCTGTAGTTCAGGCTGGGATTGGATTTTACATGCAGTAGAGAAGGACCTTATACTCCAGAGCCTCCTGCCTCTCTCCCAAATGCCAGGATTACATGTATGTGCCTTCATATCTATCCATCCATCTATCTATCTATCTATCTATCTATCTATCTATCTATCTATCTATCTATCTGTATGTCTGTCTATCATCTATCTATCATTTAAAATAATTTGTTCCAAGTCCTTCCAGATCCTCTCATTCTTCCTACCTACCCAACTTTAAGTTCTTTGAAAAAACAAAAACAAACAAACAGAAAACAAATAAAAATCACAATACAACAACAAAATACCCAAATTTAGGAAACAAAACACCCAAAGAGAAAAAATTGTGGCCCTGGAGACAAATCCAGACCTTCAACTATGCCGGCAAGAGTTTCCCTGAATCACCCTCAGTTCCCCACATACATTTTTATTCAACTGTGACTTCCTTTGCAGCCTTTTCTTCTATTCTCTTTACAATTAATATATTTTCTTCCTTCCCCCCCCTTCCTTTCCCATTTTACTCTCAGCATTTATCCTCCATAGGAATTTACTTATTTATCTTCCTTTTGTCTGCTTTTGATCATATCTAAGCTCCATGAGGGATAGGGTGTCTATCTGCTTTGTTTGCTATTGTTTTCCACAATGTCATTATTGAACACTAAATGAAGAAAATGTAAGAAAAAAGTTCTAATGAAACTCAATAATCAAATGGCTAATTATTTGCGATTTCATTTGCCTGTGAATTAATTGAATTTTTGTTTTGTTTTAAATCATTTTTCCTCTGCTTACTTTTTTATGTGTAGAATGTGTGCCTGCTTGCATGTCTGCCTCAGGCATTGCTTGGTGCCCAAGGAGGACATAAGAGGGCATTGGATCCCACAGAACTTGAGTTACAGATGGTTGTGAGCTGCCATCTGGGTGATGGGAATCAGATTTAGGTCCTATGCAAGAGCAGCCTTTACTCTTGACCACTGAACCATCTCTCCAGCCCTAAGTCCTGTGTTTGAGCAAGAGTTATGAAAAGTTTGAGGTTTGCTTTCATTATTTGTATTCTATAGTAAGTTGCTTTGAAAATTAGGATGTTCTCTTTCTCTCTCTCTCCTTCCCTCTTTCTCTCCATGTCCATCCAATAAACCTCATTGGATTAAAAAAAAATTAGAATGCTAGTGAAAGAGGAATTCAGAGTCTAAATTTTCACTAAAATGTGTGCACTTGATAGTCAGACTTTCTGTGGTCCCAAAGTCAAAGAGCACAGAAGGGGAGGGCTCAGACTCTCTAAATTTAAATGGAAAATTCTGATGTTCAAGTTTAAATACATGGCTACCAACAATTTGCAGTGAAAGACACGTTCAGTTTTATTATTGCTTAGTTTCCACAATTAATTTTTAGTGCAGAACAGTTTCTCTGTAACAACTAGTCCTAGTTAAAAACAAAACTGTAGATACAGAAAGTCATGGTTATTACTCCCAAGGGAGCATGGGAGGCAGAAGGCAGCCTTAGAATTCCTGGCAGGACTTCAGGTCTATTTTGATGAGATTTCTTAAAACCACTCTAGTCTTATCATCAGCCTCAGAGGCTGCACATTCAGTTCTCGGCCATTCAGGTTACTCTGCACAGTCCATACTATCTGGGCCACCTCACGTAGCACATAAGCCTACACTACAAAACTGCATAGGAATGAAAAAGCCAGACCATATGCTTTTATTTATTAGAATACTGGAATCAAGGCAAAACACACACACACACACACACACACACACACACTCACACACTATGTGAAAATTATTTTCTAAACTGATTCCACATGTGCATTTTATGTTTAGCGTGGAATAAAGTGAACACTGGTAACGAGGTAAACTCTTTGATGGGGGAATCCCATAAGCCACGACTCTGTTTACCTCTCAGCACCTCCTGACAATAATGAGAACCACCTTCCCCTCCTCGGCCAGGGGGACAATTCTGCAGTTACGGATGGCTTCCATCCCCCACAGATGAGATGGGAAAAGCTGTGCTGTAAGGCAAATGCCAAGGGTTAACAGCAGACCCACATGAGAATAATTACATAACATGAGCATGAGAGAAAGCAACGAGGTTCCCAGACACAGGAAATGAACAGTCAGAAGGGGAGGTAGAACTGGACAGGGTTCTGAAGTCTGTCCAGACAGCAACTTCCTCACAGCCAACAGAAAATTGGCTAATAAATTATCACTCTGTCATTTCATATGTACATTTATTCTTAAAGAAGCCATTTAGATGGATTTCTGCAATGTGCATGCCTTCACAATGCCAGAAATGTAACTCATTTCCTAGTCTCTAAAAGTCAAGTGAAATGTTTTGTGATATGAATGTTCATTTTGATATTCTAAATCACTTGTAGGTTTAATATATATATATATATCACATCATAGATACATTTAAATTAAATATGAGTTTAAGTACGCATATTGCACAGTAATTTTGGAAAGATTCTTTGACTGGTTATATATTCCCAAAGAGAGAGGAAATCATATAGCATAATTCCCGAGCCACACAAAAAAGAATTCTTGACCTTCAGAAACAAAGGGGTGGGAGCCTGTCCTGTCGCAGTGTGCTGTTCTGTTTCTCAGGAGTTTGTCTCAGATTTATGAGCTCCAAGACATTCGGATTTGTAGGGGCTTGGGGAGGAATAGAAAATCAATAAATTCAGTAAGCAAGTCTGTTTTTAGGTCTGGGAAAAAACAGTCTAATAGAGTCAACTACAATGTTTTTTTTAACTCATTCATTAAGTATTTTAAGCTGGACATAGAAGATGCAATGAAACATGAGAATGACAGCAGCTTGCCTCAGGGAACTTGCAGCCAAGCAAATAAGTTGGCAAGTACAATGGAGCATGTGTTAAATGTTCTCATAGGGTTAATGGAGGATGGCATGGGAGCACGGGGTGGGGGCATGAATAGCTGCTTAAACAGAGCTCTGAAATGCAAAGTGTAATAGGCCCAGAGGAGGCAAGAGGGAAAATCATTTGAAGTGGATGGATTACCTTGAGGTCTTGGATAGGTCAGGTAGCCAGAGTAGATGGATGCCTAGAGAGTTGGGTCCTGGGCAGGAGACATGTATGGCTGGAATAAAGTGCACCAGCAAAGGACAGAGATCTTGACCAAAGGGAATCATTTTCTCTATTAAAATTTGAGGGACAGCTTCTGCAGCTAATTTCATGACTATAACACTACTACATGAATGAATGAAAAAGATGCTTGAAGATGCAGTGAAAGAGAAACATGATGATTATAACATATAGAACTTAACTTAACTTGGAAAATAGAATGTGAAGATCATAGGTGTCTAGTCTATGAATGAAAATTCTTTTTTGTTAAATCATCATCACCATCATCATCATCACCATGACCATCATCATCATTATTATCGTCATCACCACTACCATCATCATAATCATCATCATCATCACCATTACCACCGACATCACCACCCACCACCACCATCATCATTATCACTACCACCACCATCATTACCACCATCATCATTATCATTACCACCACCATCATCATCACCATCATCACCATCATCACCACCACCATCATCACCATCATCACCACCACCATCATTATCATTACCACCACCACTATCATCATCACCACCATCACCATCACCACCACCATCATCACTACCAGCACCCCATCATCATCATTACCACCATCATCACCACCACCACCGTCATCACCACTACCATTATCATCACCATCATCATTATTGCCATAACCACCATAATCATCACCACCACTACCATCATCATTATCACCACCATCATTGTCACGACTACCACCATCATCATCACCATCATCACCACCACCATCATCATCATTACCACCACCACTATCATCACCGCTGCCATCATCCTCACCACCATCACCACCACCACCATCATCACTACCAGCATCATCATCATTATCACCATCATCATCACCATCATCACCACCATCACCATTACCACCACTATCATCACCACTACCATCATCATCACCACCATCACCACCACCACCATCACTATCAGCACCACCATTATTACCATTATCATCACCATCATTACCACCACCATCATCATTGCCATCATTACCACCACCACCATCATCATCATTATCACCACCACCATTACCACTGCCACCATCATTGTCATCACGACCATCACCATAATCATCACCACCACCATCATCACCATCATCGTCACCATCATCATTATCACCACGACCACCATCACCACCACCATCATCACCACCACCATCACCATCATTATCACCACCACCACTACTACTACCATCGTCACCATCACCTCAACATCACTACCATCATCTGAAGGTCTCAGAGAAATCTGATTACATGCTAATTTCAACAGTCAAGGCTTACACCCAATCAAAACAAGTATTACTGAACAGCTCTTTGAGGCAGCTGATGTATAAGTCATAACAACTTATTTCTGAGACCCAAACTGCTTCCGTGATTGACTGTGTCATGAAGTGACATTTGCTCCACTGCCCCCAAAAGATGAGCTCTAGAGTACAAGATGCCAGAGACTGGATGAATTTGGAGAGTAACTGGCCTTGGGTAAAAGCCTCTTGTTTCCACCCTGCTCATACCCTCTGCCAGAGAGGGACCCTGAGAGCCCTGGCTTCCCACTGCAACAGTCTTGATAACTTCATACAGAAACTGCCTTTACTTACTGGTGGCACTGCTCTCAGTCAGTGGTGGCTCACGGAGTGACAGAGTCAGTCATCCCCGGAGTCTGTGATTCTCATAAATCTTCTTGCTATGTGCTAAATGGAGGCATTACTCACGTGCAGTACTAGCTAAGGATAGCTTCAGCTTGTCTCTATCAGAGGACCCGTGCTACTAAGCTCTCCTCATGGCCATAACTGTCATTTGTTCTACCCAGTTTCTCTCATACATATGTTTTCTCTCATTCTTGTTTCTGCTTAAAAGGCAAGGCACAGTGGCTTATGGGAACATCTGCATCAACATCTGGGTAAATTATTACTCTGAAACTACATGCTGCCAAGCTTTAGCCCACTCAAAAACCTCACTTTTGAGGTTTCTACTTCATTACAAATTATAACTTATATCATTATACTACCTGATGTAAATATAATCTCATAAGTGATTAAAGAATAAAAATCATTACATTCTGTGTTTCTAAGCAATATGCTAACTGGGCATTAGCTTTGATCCTCAGACACAGAGCTGGTGTTTGCCTTGTGTTGCCATGTTAACATGTAAATGCTTTGTGATAAATATTAATATACTTGGACAAATTATTTATTTTTAAATTTTGGGATATCAGACAATGCATTTTTCTGACAAACTGGATCCATCTCCAGTGTACCCAGCATAGGATGCAAGCCTGGGCATACAGACAGCATGCAAGCTCATTCCTTCCCTCCCCATTTTTATTAGTGTTCTCTTGCAATTACAATATTATCTGTTTCTTGAGCAACTAAAAATTAGAGCTGTCCTTTGATGGAGCTTGCCGTGGCTGTCCCTCGGCAGTACCACCTGTGAGGCCCTTGTCTGAAAACCCAGAAGGCAACTGGCGTTCACTTGCTTTCTGTGTTCCATCTGCTTCGCATTTTGTTCTGTTAGATTTTGTGATTTCTCTTGTCACTCATGGGTGAGTGTGTGTGTGCAAGCAAGGTCTGGAGCCATTTCTCTTCATTTTTTGATTTGTTTCTTCCTAATGTCACATATATACTTCAGATCTAACCCAGTTTTTAATTTAAGATCTTTAAATGTCTTGACAGCAATTATTTGGGGTCAAGATCACTGATTATATATATATATATATAATATATATATATATATATATATATATATATATATATATTATATATATATATATATATTATAGGATATATCCAAGCTCATTGAAGGGGTGGCAATGGCATTCCTTTACTATCCTTCTCCCTCTCTCTTCCTCTGTGTGTGTGTGTTAAAAAGCAGAGACTGTATGGTCAGTTAGGGTATGGGGTGCCTTGACAGCTGAACACAGTGTGAATTCCCTAGGTCTACTGGAAGAAGTGGTATGGAGAGGTGGAACGAAGTGAAGGAGATTTTGGGGGAGGAGACGCTGGAGATAATGAGAACAGTTAAGAAACTTTAAACTTCAGTGTGCAGAGAGCTCTTTCACGTCCGTGGACATGGAGAAACCACCAAGGCCCCACTGCATGGCTAATGACAGAGGGGAAGCAGCTCAGCTGTGTGACGTCGCTGCCCAGCAGCTGCTTCATGGGACACTCCTGCTGATCCCTTCCGAGCAAGAGTGAAGAGAACGCACACCACTGTGGCCTCTCTCTCTTCTGGTTGCACAGCTGACGTAGCTGTGGCTGACCTGGCTGGTCCTAGCATACAGTCTCCACATTGCCCACTCCTATGTATTTGGACTTGGATCACCTTAAGACTGAATATCTGACTGACACTGTGGTCAGTAACTGAGGTAGGACAGAGTTTCAGATCATGTGTCTACATAAAACTTTTGGGTAGAGGGCCTATTTCATAGATAAGTTTCTCACAGAAAACCCATGATTTGCCTAAGACTCAACTAAAGGTAACTAACCTATTTATAACTCATCTATTCTCATGTACCAAGTAAAAGCAAACAGTAGTCAAGTGCCACTAACAGCAGCGTTTTTAGGTACATTTTTGAGAACAAAAAAGTCTTTTTTAAAAAGCTTTTTTATTTATTATTTTTATGTATTGTGTCAAAGGTTGATATCAGGTTGTCTTCCTCAGCTGAACCTCTAACGTGTTTTTGGAGATAGGATCTGTCACTGAACTTCACAGTTACCATTTTGGCTCTACTGCCTGAGCACTGAGCGCCTGGGACCCACTCATCTTCACCCCGCAGAGCTGAGATTGCAGACGTGATCTGCCAACCTGGCTTTCCATTCAGTTGCTGAGGATTTGGACATCGGTCATTCCACTTTGCCTACTGTCTCCAGCCCTGAAGAGCTCAGAGCTCTTGGGCAGATTGGTCAGCCAGTCTACATTCAACATAACTGTTCCATTAATGAGCAGGGTGAAATGAGTTCACGGATCCACCATTTTAGCGAATGATTGAGACGGGCAGGTGCTGACACCGTGAACCAGATGTGACTAGAGGGATCCGGGTCTCGTATGAGAGGAAACTGACTGCGCTGGGAGACTCTGGCAGGAGGCAGCCATGGGGAAGAGGACCTGGGGCCTGACCTCGCACTATCCGCAAGGATTTCTTCTGACTAGTGGCATGGAATCAGGGGAACAGCTAGAGGTATTCTGACCTAGAGTAGTATGGAAAAAGATGGAGAAAACTCTTCACCACCGTGGCATCGCAAGCTCAAGGAAGGGCTGTTTTCTGTTCTCTGAAGAGGACTGAGACAATTATTTAATTTAGATATTTAAATATCTAAAATGGTTTCATTTCTAAAACTTACATTGGTCCAGTGGTTCATGTTACTTTTATAAACAAGGAATTAAACAATTATAGTCATGTTATGTGAAAGCACCATGATCAAACTGCCAACATTGCTTTGAATTCTAACAAGGTCCATCAATCATGAGAGTCCCCAAAAGGAAGAGCTGTGTAGTCAGATGAACATATCACCATCTACCTATTGCTATGTGAATGTAACATAAAGAATATTTGGATTTCTATGATATTCAGAAATCTCTCAGCTAACATGACTCACCATGGAGCAGACAAAGAGCTTACAGTGGTGCCTGGCAGGAGCAATTCAAAGGTCACCAGCATCCCCACGCCACCCCTCCTTTCTCCAGAAGCTACACCTATTGGTTTGACCAGAAGCTGCTTTACACAGGGTTGAATCTACAGACCTCATTTCTGCTAGAACAGAAGTGGCAAGTTAGTCCAGAGATGGTCAAGTATTCTCCTGAACAAAGATGAACCAGTTAACCACTGTCTAAGTATGAATAATCAAGAATTAATAATTCACTAATACTCAGCTGAGACTAAAGAGTCAAATTTTACCAAAAGTCATAAAAAGCTTTTAAAATCCATCACTAAAGAAGGATATCATGGCAACTCATGAATGGAAAATTAAGAACTTTTTAAGAGAAAAAAGTAAAATTTCAAGCAAATGCTAAACATTTTCAGTTAATTATGCATTTGCAACTTTGCTTCACAGTTTAGTTCCAAAATTCTGCTTTTATGTTCAAAGTGAAATCATATGCTTTCATACATACTACAAGGAAGGAAAGAGTATGTAATTTTTTTATTATTCACTGTCTAAATTCTTTAGTTTTCCAAAAGTATATGGTACAATTTTGAAAGATTTTTAACATTCAAAAAATTATCAGCTGAATATGGTGGTACATACCCTAAATCCCAGCACTCAGGAAGCAGAGACAGGAGGATCTCTGTGAGTTCCCGACAGCCAGGACAACATAGAGAGACCCTGTTTCAAACACAATGCAAAGGGGGAGGGGCATAGGAGAAGTAGAGGGAGGGAGGGTGGAATTGGGAGGAGATGGGGTTACAGCTGGGATACAAAGTGAATAAACTGTAATTAATAAAATAAAATAAAAATTAAAAGAATCTAAAAAATAACACTGGAAAAAAAACAACAATAATAAAAACACACACACATGGCTTCCATCCTTAGTGCTAGGACTCTGATGCTTGTGGTAGCGCCATGTGACTTCACTGTAATTTAAGCATATTCAGTACAAACAGGGAGGGCACTCCAGGACTCCAGGCTACCTTGCTGCTCATAATTTAATTGGCAAAAGTAGTTTAAAGTAACACTTCAGAATTATGTCACCCAAAACAGCGGTTCTCAACCTTTCAAATTTTGTGACCCTTTAGTACAGTTCTTTATATTATGGTGACCCCCAGCCATAAAATTATTTTGTTTCTACTTCATAGCTGTGATTTTGCTGCTGTTATGAATTGTTTTGTAAATATCTGCTCTGCAGGATATCTGATTTGCAACACCCAAAGATGTCAAGACCCACAGATTAAGAATCATTTATCTAGAATAAATTATTTCTGTTTCAGAGTAGAAGGAAAAGAAGAGAAGGGAAGAAGAGAAGGAGGAGGAGGAGAATGGGGAGGAGGAAGGGAAGGAGCCTGACTTTAGAGAAGAGGATGTAGGGGGTAAAAAAGGAAGGGGAGAAAGAGGAGGAGGAGGGAGGGAAGAAAGGGGGAAGAGAAGGAGGGAGAGGAGAAAGGGGGAGGAGAAGAAGGAGGGAGAAGAGAAAAGGGGAGGAGAAGGAGGAGGGAGAGAAGAAAAGGGGAGGAGAAGGAGGAAACAAGGAAAAATGGGGAGGAGAGGAGGAAAGAAGGAAAGCCTGAGAAAAGCAATTTCCTTGGGTTTAGGGTGAAGACATTTCTTAAAATGTGGCACACATATGCCAATTTTTGTTTGGTTTTTATTGTACTTTAATCTTTTTCAGCAAAATTTTCCCTTACAATGACTACAGCAAATATGGAGTATTTTGCTACCTTTGGTTTTAGTTTATTTTTGGCTAAATACTCTCCTAGGCTAGGTGACCCAGCAATATTTGAACACTCAACTTTTTCTGCAGAAGCACCTACTTTTCTTCACTGTCTCTGGAGCCCTGTGGCCTAGCTCAGGGCTGGGCACATTATAGCTAAAAGAGAAAGAAGTAAACAGGACTATTTAAAATGGTTTCGGTCACCAATGCAGTCCTGGCCTGCTATCGGTGGATTTCATTATCTCCAAGTCACCAGGTGCTGAGGGGAGGAGTCAAGCCTGTGTGTTTCAGACATCCGCCCAGACCCTCAGACTGAAACAGCAGCTTTCAGTTCAAGTTCTGCTGTGGGTATCTCCTCTGAGCAGCATCTCACCGAAAGATAACGGAAACTGCTGATATGCATTTATCTTACTCTCTTTGGGAGCTTGGTACATCTCCCTAAAAACTGCATCTCAAAATGTTTCCAGTCATTGACTGCAAGCTGAGCACTGACATGGGAACCTACCTCATTTGACAGCAACATCTTAAGGGTCATACTTGAAATACCGTGAACAGCTAAGTTAGAAAATAGTCTAATCCATAGCACTAAAACTCTTACAACGTCAATGAACAAGAAACGCCAAGATATCGGAAATAAACTTGCCAGCCAGAGCAGAGCAAAGTGTCAGCGGTCAACCAAGTCCAGCGGAGTTTCCTACCTTAAACACATTGATGGGGAGATCAATGACCACGTAGATGAGGTCTCCGAGGGCCAGGCTAGCTATGAGCGCATTGGGGCCGTTCCTCATGCATTTGTTCTGGTAGATGATTCTGAGCAGAGTTGCATTCCCTACCATTCCCACGATGAAAATGGTGCAGGATATCACAGTGTTAATGTACTTGAAAGCTGTCGTGATTTTAGTCTGCTGTGGGCAATAGCTGTGCATTGAGCTATTTATGGGCAGAGCCAAATTGGTGGGTCGGGTGGTACCCAGGAAGTTGAACTCAGTCCCCGGGAAGGGGGTGAAGTCCTCCACATGGCTGCTTAGATTGGCGCTGTATCCTTCAGGGTTGTCACTGGTTACACCTCCCACCAAGGCCAGCCAAAAGGATGCCATGAGGCAAAAGCTATCCATCTCAATGTGGACTTGAAGGAATGTTATATTATGTCGTTTTTACACCTTTCTTTCTTTCACCTGGAAGACAAAAAAAGTAGGAATTTTTTTTTTTTTGCTATAAAATCTAGCTTTCCCAAAAGATCATAGATAATGAGTGTTTACTAATTTAATGAAAATATAGGCCGTATTTGTTAAACAGATATGATACAACTGTGTCAGTCTACACTCGGGAAGGTCAAGATTTTATTAATATAAAATATAAAAGGTCAAGAATTTATTACAGCAAGAAATCTATTCAGTCCTGGCTCTATCCACAGCTTTATCTGTATGTAGACCATAATACAAATAAAGATATTTCAGTTTTCCTTAAAAGTAGTAGATTTTTTTTTTTCTTTTATTCAGGCTAATGAGAATCTGAATCTTCCAGAAGTGAGACAGAAAACTTTCTGGTAAAAGAGGAAAAGTTGCTTCATGTTGAGGCAAAAAATGCAGGAATCTAATTGTTGACGAGGAATTCAATTTCCCCCAGTGAGTGCTGGTTTGTCCTTGGCAGGACCAGGGGGCAGCAGGGTAGTCTAGGTGCTAGAGCGTTCATTGAAAGCCAGGCGTAATGTCATGCCTGCACCTAGCAATCCAAGTTTTAATGAAGTGAGAAAGAACTGGGGGGCTGAAGGAACAGTGCTTGCTTTCCATACTCACACTTGCTCTATCTCCAGCACCACAAAAATAAAACAAACAAACAAAAATCAAAAAACAAGGTCACCGTTGGAGAGGAAAGATTTAGTTTGAAGCTCCTGATGATTAATCTGCAGAAGCCACACATTTTAAGCACTCCTTCTGTGCATCACAAACCACCACGACGCCTGTCAGCGGGCCCCATGTGAGGGACAGGCTTTCCCAGGCTAGTGGCATGGTTTGCCAAGGGTTATCTATGGCTTCTTAGTATGGCTTCTTGAGAGCATCCTACCGAGCTAGGATGGGCAAGGCACTGTGCAGAATACGTCATGTGCTTCTGCTGATGAGCACGATGGTCCCAGGAAGTCACACTCAGGTCCATCAGGAAGACAGGGAAGCTGAGAAGAACAGCCAGGAGCTCATGAGGGTCAAAGGCGGTGACAAATCCTAACTCCGAGGCAGCTTGATCTGACTCCAAACCACTAGGCTTTAACCACTAGGCAAACCTGCCTCTCATTTTCATGCTTTATTTGCACCAACAGTGTATTGAAGATGTCTCCGTAGTTTAGAGGAGGCAACAGCCTGGGAGGAGTGGTCAGGTCTTATCTATTTTGTCACTTGCAAAGGGCACATGGTCCCTGTTGTCCAATAAACCTAGCTTTCTCCTCTAACACTTAAAGAAAAGACACTTAGACAGCAGAGGAAGTTTGGTGGTGAGAGAATAACAGTCAGAGGTAAATAGCTCCATGTCTTTCAGGGTTTGTACTTTCCTTTTATTACTCTCTGAATGGAGACTATCGCTTCATTTATGGGCAGTGGTGCATGTATCTATGGCATATACACCTAATCTTAGATTTTAGGACGTGATGTGGTACAGAAGGCACAAGACAAATGCCGGCTGTACATCTCGCATACTTTGCTGACGCAGCGACGGCATTGCACACATCGCATTTCATAGGGGCCGACTGCTTCTGGACTTGAGTGTTACTGCTGGCTGCAGGCAGAATCAATGCCCGCTTCACCAGGCAGAGAGCGAGTCTTGAAAAGGCGAAGCAGCTGTGGCTGCACAGCCAGGACGTGGCAGGACAGTCATCCAATCTCAGAGCTGGGCTGTAGGCTTTCACTTGCTGCTGTGATTTCCAAGTGAGGGGCCTGCCATTTACCTGTCCCCTCTGTCACGTCTGCTGACCCTGTTTTCAGATTTCCTCTCCCACCTCTTAGGGTCCAGAATATCTGGCTGCATTATTAGCAAGCCTACAAAACATAATTTCCTCTCCCAGATGGAGACCAGAATTCCAGCACAAAGCTTGTTAAAATCTGCCTCTTTGGATAGTGAAGGGAGGCATAATTCTTTAATTTCTTGGCTGGTTAATGGTGGTTAATGGTTCCCAGTTTCCCAATGGGAATGGAATATTTAGTAATAGTTTTCCTAAAAATGAGAGACAAAGGTCTTTTCCATAAACGGAGCAGCTACGTGATCTATTAGAATTACCCAGGAGGCATGACTTCGTGAGACACTTGGCTGTCACCAGCACTGTGCCACTCATGAAGACCTTGCTGGTGCCCATATGAGCTGCTTTTCTCAACCAGCTGATTGCTACAGGCGGCGAGAAGGCAAAAGCCACAGCTTCTCATGGCCCCAGCAAGCTACCCTCCAAACCTCCTTCCTTCCTTCCTTGCTTCCCTCCCACAAAGACACTACCAAAGAACTCATTTCTCCCCACACCTCTGTCAGCTGACCACATCTAAGGGACATCTGTCAAAAACATGTGGATACCATATTGTCACAGAGTGCAAAAACACAAAACCAAATGAAAGAAGTGGCTCTCAAACACATGATTTCCCAAGGATGGATCTGTAGCTCATTTTGGTGTGTTCTAGTCAAGCATTGTTAGGCTTCGTCGGTTGTACGCAGAGCTCTGGAGAAGCCACCACGTTCAGAGTGGAAGGACAGGCTATGGATTCAGCGCTCTTTCTTTTGTGGGGGTAAGAGTTCGGTGGCACACAAAAGCTAGCTCCTATTTACCATTTCAGATTCCCAGGACAAATGTTCACTTGCCACCAGCAACTTGGAAATTCCAAAGGCACCCAAACCACACATGCTTAGGACGGGTAGCTCATGCCACATGGCTGCTGAGTTGTTACTCAGCTGGCCAAGTTTTAACATAAGATGGGTCTGTAGGGGTGAGGGAGCCAGAAACAGCTACAAGTAGAGAACAAATTAAACTAAGAACTTTTTTCAGGTTCTCCGTGGTTTTGCTCTCCGGAGAAGACAAATTGGCCACTCTCCTTGGTGGCACCTCTGACTTTAATATGCCCTCACCCCGGGTCTGCAGGGGTGAGGCCATTAGGGCAGTGTAAACAGAACGGACTTATCTACAAACAGCTCCAGTGTTCTGCACATGAAAGGCAACAAGTGCCCTTTAAAGGGCAGCACTGAGCAAACAACTGACAGACTTGCAACCCGCTGCAGTGGGGCGAGGAGGGTTCCCACAGACGTCTGTTATTCGCAGTGAGGGTCCTGGCGCTGCACACCCAGGGTGCGGGTGAGAGGAGACTGACTCTCATCGAGCGGGGCCAACTTCACCAGGAGGCTTTGGAGCAAGCGCCCTGGGCACTGATAATCCCGAAAGCTCTTGTCTGCCTGCGGAGAAAGACACCCCTGGGCGTCTTCTGGGGTTCCTTTCCCCCAAAATCCGAGTCTGGCCTGAGGGTGTAAAATGCTTTGGATTTATGCTCAAAGTTCAATAGTCGCCCGCCCCACAACACACACACAGCGCGCGTCTCCCAGGAGGGCTCCCCACACTGGGAAGCCCAGGCAGGTGGGTGCCAGGCCGGCCTGCTGCGTTTCGTCGGCGCTACGCGACAGCCCGCTCCTACTGGCCGATTGCCCTGTCTCCTTGATTCCCCGTAGGAAAGACTTGCACCGACCTTAGAGCTCCTCGGACCAGACGGAGCCGGAGTTGGAGAAGGAGGATGGCGCGCAGGGTGGCGGGTGGCCGGGGCTGCAGCACTGCCTCGGCTGGAGGAAACGTCCCCGGCAGAGCCCGGCTCCTTGGGGGGAGATCTTGCCCAGCCCGAAACCTCCGGCGACGGTCCGGTGGATCAGAGAGAGGCTCGCCACCTCCTCAGCCCCGTCGCCAGACCAGAGGCATGGGTGCGCGCGCGCGCGAGGCTCCCGAGGAAAAGCAAACTCCGGAGGAACACGCCTCCCGCGATCCTCCCCAGGCTCCTCGGGCTCCCAGACCGTCCCCTCCACTCAGGAACAGAACTGCCGGGGCGTCCGATCCCGCCTGCCCTCCAGGGAGCGGCCACCAAGCTGCAAGGCTGCTGCCCCCGCCAGGCCCTGAAGGGCAGGAATCTTTAACTGTTTCCTTCCTGAGATGGAGTCAGGGGTGGGTCTAGGAGGGGCAGGGTTTGAGAGTAGAGAGTAACAGACCAGACTCAAGAGTTGTGCCAGGCTTTAGGAAGAGACTGGAAGCACTGAGCGGTGGGCACAGGCGGCCTGACCAGCAGGGGAAGCCAGGCTCCAAGGGTTGCGTCTCCTACGTCCCCTGTCTACTTCGCTTAGCGACTACTCCTCCCCTTAGAGGAAGTTATGGAACCCAGGTGGTCAGCTTGGCTTTGGCTCAAGTGTGCCCCGCGAGACTACAAAGCCTTAGCCCAAGGCAAAGAGGGGATCTGGGGAGTTAGTGGAAGGTTCCAGGGCAGGATGATGGCCTCAAATTGGGATGATAATGGGGAAACCGTACAGAAGATAGAGTCTTCATCCCAAGACTGTGTCAAGATTGTGTGCTAAGATGGGCAGGTAGAGGGAGGAATAGGGGCAAACTCCAGGGTCCCGCGGGAAGGAGGCTTGCCTGTATGGATTCCAGGGACTCATTGGTTCCCTGCAGTAACTGTAGTGGAAATTAACTCAGTTTGTTTTTCGGACCTTGAGGAGAAGTGGTAGACAGGACTTATATCTCCCACCTGGAAAGGAATTTTAGCAACAGTTTCCTCACATTGTGGTGGCTAGATTCCAAAAACAAATGTCCCCTAGAGAGGAAGTAGAAACCATCACCTACTTAAGGGCTGGCAGCGAGGAGCTTTGCTCAGTTCTGTTTGCTGCTGCGCCCAGTTTAGAGCGAGGGCACAGAGACCCCCCCCCCCCATCAATATGAAGAGTGTCACGGAATTCAGGGGCCATTTTGTAGAACTGTCGCAGAGATCAGCAGAACACCTCGGTGGAAAGGATTTTGGCATGTCTCTAGTTCTGTTGGACCAGGGATCATTGGTCCAGGATCTGTTGGACCCTGTCCATTAATCTGGTGTCTATCTATAGCTTTTCCAAGAAGGAGCCAGAGTAATTTTCCCAGCTTGCACTAAGGAGGTAAGCGTTTGTGACTACAGCTTGGCAAGCTGAGGTGATCTTCCCGAAAGAAACGTTACTGCTTCTCCCAGAAGGGGCAGTTCGTAGCTTGGTATGTTCAGTCGCAGCACCCCAAGGACCCCCCCCACCTCCTGCTGAGCCCAGTGTGGTACAGAATTAGTCATTACAATTTCTCTCTTACACACATTAGGATGGTCACTGTTTAAACACAAGTGAAAACAGAAAATAAGAAGTATCAGCATGGGTGCTGAGAACCACAGTCGTGTCCACTGTGGGCAGGGATAAAAAAAAAAAAAAGCTCAATCGCAGTGGGAGACCCAATGGTGTTCCCCAAATAATTAATCCTAAAATTACTATGTGGCCTAGCAATTCCCTCCTAGATGTGAATATAGGAGGGGACAGACGAGGTTGGCACTGTGGCAGAGTGAGGCTGAAGAACAGAGAAACAGTAGACTTTGGTCTGTGTTCTTCCTAAGGTGGGGCCAGGAGTCAGAGCAGCAGGAAGGCACCTGCTTGCTTAGCATCACTTCCCTTAGCCGCTGTGTTAAGTGTTGGGGAGAAAGAACTCCAGCTAATGGGCCTATTTGGGAAATGGGTTTATCTGCGAGTGAGTGTGCATGCATGTAGGTCAAAAGGCAGATTTGGGAAGTTGGATGTAAGGCCTGACTGCAAGCACCTTTACCTCTGAGCAATCCACGGGCTCGTGATATTTTGCTGATTCCTCAAAAGGTCAGGAAACCGCTTAATTTCTGCTTAATGACATGGATTTCAGCTTGAGTGAGTCCATTTTGCATGTGTTTCTGCATTGCTCTGTTTTTGTTGTTGTTTGTTTTAAATTTAACACCATGGTCACATTTATAGAAAGGACCTATAACAGTCAAAACCATAGAGAAGGTAGGATAGTGATTTCCCCGGGGCTTGGAGAAGGGGAGCTTACTGTTTCTTGTGTTTCAGAGTTTTAGTTTTGATGAGAAGAAGGCCCTGGGGATGAGTGGTGGAGGGAGGGAGCCAACAGGAACAGCGAGATACTTAGTGTCCAAGAACTGCGCACTTGAAAATGGCTGAAGTGACAAATTTATACTATGTGTGCCTTGCCAGGATGAAAACAAATTTTCTGATGTTGATATTAAAACCTGCCTTGCTGCGTGTCCTGTTTATCTAAAAGTGAGTTTACTAAGAAAGACCTTCATAGCCAAATAAATGTGCTTTTGGAAGCCACCAAACAGACCCGCTTTTAGAAAGCTTAGCCCTGCCTCAATATAGGTGAGACCCTGTAGACTCTCCTTTCGGCTGTAGATTTAGCTTCTCTTCTCTGTTTTACTTTGAGGGCCATGGTCCCAGTGAACTCTAATTAATCTTTTTTTTGGTCAAATTAATGTTAGTTCCGGTTACCTCTCTCCCTGTAGGCAAGGCAGTATTTTCCCCACCTCCTCTTCACTCCCTGCTTAGTACTTCCCTAGGATACTCGAGCATGTTTAGCCAGGTTTTCCAGACTTCGCTTTCAAAGGTCGTTTCCCCTGGAAGGTGCGTGCAGGTTTGAAGTTGACTTCAGGGAGACTTGCTTGCCCTCTGCCTCCACCAGCTTGTTAAGGGAGCCTTCCTGTGGAGCCATTTACATTGACTTTGCTCTGCAGCGAATCCTATTGCTTTCGTAAACAATAGCCACCATAAATGAAGACATGCTGGAGATGGTACTTAAGAACCAACTGTTTCTTTAGATAAAACCTACAGATTTTAGTAGGTTTATCTTATGATATATGTCTATATGAGTGAGTATGTACTGTGTGTGTCTTTCTGCTTCTGGGACAGCTCACTCAGGATATCAAGAGAGAGGACCCTGACTAAAATGCTCAGTCCCCATCCCAAAAGGCAAAGAGGATGGACATCAGAAGAAGAAGAAAACAGGAAACAACCTAGAAACCTGCCACAGAGGGCCTCTGAGAGGCTCTGCCCTGCAGACTATCAAAGCAGATGCTGAGACTTATGGCCAACTGTTGGGCAGAGTGCATGGAATCTTATGTAAGAAATGGGAAATAGTAAGAGCTGGAGAGGACAGGGACCCCACAAGGAGAGCAACAGAACCAGAAAATTTGAACACAGGGGTCTTCCCAGAGACTCATACTTCAACCAAGTACCAGGCATGGAGATAACCTAGAACCCCTGCACAGATGTAGCCCATGGCAGTTTAGTGTCCAAGTGGGTTCCATAGTGATGGGAAGAGGGACTGCCTCTGACATAATCTGATTGGCCTGCTCTTTGATCACCTCCCCCTGAGGGGGGAGCAGCCTTACCAGGCCACAGAAGAAGACAATGCAGCCACTCCTGATGTGATCTGATAGACTAAGATCAGAAGGAAGGAGAGGAGGACCTCCCCTATCAGTGGACTTGGGGAGGGGCATACATGAAGAAGGGGGAGGGAACGTGGGATGGGGAGGGGAGGAAGGAGGGGCTTATGGGGGGGATACAAAGTGAATAAAGTGTAATTAATAAAATAAAATAAAATTTAAAAAAAAGAACCAACTGTTGATGTTTTCTGAGGCAAATATTCATGTCAATTTACTTCTTGGTTCAGATCTGTGTGTCCAGGATCCTCAGACTCAGCCCACATTAACACCCAAGTCTCACAGCAGTATCTGAGAACAAGGCATGCACCTTTTTTTTTTTTTTTTTTTTTTTTGAATCCCTCCAGGAAGGAGAGCAGGAAGGATTCAGAGAACCAGGAAGATAAAGTAAGGAGAGGAAAAGGAAACGTAGCGCCCATGTGAGGTCTAACACTCTACCATCGCAGTGCTCCTCTTGAGCAGTGCGCTGAGCTCCGGGCAGCCAGGGGCCACCTCTGGCCTGAGGGGAGTTGTTTAAAGTTGGTGCTTTGTTTTCAAAAGCGAACACCATCTGCATTAAACAGCGTGGGAGCTGGACACCGATTCTCCTCTGTTTAGTTACCTTTCTCATTGCTGTGACCAAATGCCTGGCTTCTTGCATCTTAGCTAAGGAAGGATACCTGCTGGCCTCCCTGTGGAAAGGCATGGTTACAGGAACTCGTCAGCCCGACTAGATTTAGTATCACCTTGGAAACCTACCTCCGGGTGTGTCTAGAAGGTGTTTATAGAAAGCTCAACTAAAGAGGGAAGCCCTGCCCTGGATATGGGCAGTGCCATTCTGTGGGCCAGAGTCCAGGGCTTCTGCTGCTGCCTGGCAGTGGACACTGCCTCAAGCTCCTGACACCATACCCTTCCACAGAAGACCTCGTGTTCACAAGAGCAGATGAATTTGCAGCTGGGGATCACTGCCTTTTCCTCTTTGACCTTATGGAATCTAGGTCCTAATTGAAGTTTGCAGCGTTAGGATGTTTGGATGGCTGCTGACTTTGGGTGTCTTGAGTTTCTCCATCCTCTTCACTGCACCGTAGGCTAGCCTTGTCCAGTGAGCAAGGCCTATGAAGTCACCGTCTGTATCATCACATACACTCAGCCTGGCTAGTCCACCTCCTTCTGCATCATGGATGTCAGCACTCACCTCCCTCCTGGACAGAGAGGATGCAAGGTGGTGGTCCACGCCCATCTCCATGGGTAAGGTGGGACCCATGGCCTGGAGTGAGGCCTGACTCTGGGGTCTTTCCTGTTTCTTTTTCATTATTCTTGTAGTTGAACAATTAATCATGGGAGAACCCCTACAATGTCATCAGAGCTCACGATGAGCACAGACTGCTTGTATGCTGTCTTAAGCCGGGACTCCACCAGGGCCTGTAACGTTGCCACGTCCACATTTCCCATTCACAGCGCTAACAGAACAATAGAACAACAACAAACTCTTCTCTATTCCTTCATGATGACACTCTTGTCCCTGCCGTGACCAGATGCCACTAACATGGGCCCTCTTGGGTCACTGCCTCTTTGTCCTGCTATGAGGTATCTCCAGCTTTGAGGGTAAGGTGGTTGGGTTTTCATCATGCTGCTTGGTGATACTGATTGGTGACCTGGGTTGGGCTCGTGATGACATGGAGGCTCTTGCTCAGCTGTCCCTGGGTCACTTTCTGCTCCAGTTGCATTCAGTCTAGCCTGCTTTTGACCACAAGTCAAACTGGTAACAGAAACAGTTGATTGCTGTATTTTCATTTTATGTGTATAGTATACACTGAAAATGTGTGCAAACCAGGATAGGCCACTTTCACTGCTACACACGGTATATTGGAAACATAACTGCACACAGGAGATGAACTGCATCACTCAGGTTTTAATGATACGTTGGCTGCTATTGACATCCAACTATAGGTGATGGTGTCTAAGTTTTTACTTATGCTAGTATAAAACACATGACAGATCATAGTTTAAAACTTTCTATGGCCAATGGCACTATGCATAGTCTATCAGTGTTTGTGTATATTTTGATTTAAATTTTAACTTCTTACACTATTTTATGATAGTGCATGATAAGCTAGACTATTTTCTACATATTTTTGTGTATTTTTTGTATACATTTTTCTTATAAAAAATTTCTGGCCTTATCTTCAGGTAGAAAAACTCAAATTTCACTTCTAAGAGGGTAAATGCAGTTAAAACCTGTGTTGTTTCAAGGTCAATTGTATTCCAAAGTGCATGTCTGCGGATGGCTTGCTGACAATTCTACAGTGTTTTCTTATGGTAACAATGTTGTACCCAGTCCCCTGAACCCCAGGTTAGCCCATCAAAAAGCAGCATAATGCAGCTCAGTTGCTGTTGGCCTTGTTAGAGAGCTGAGAAACCTCTAGTCTCAGCATCACTGTGATACCCAGATGCTGAGTGTCCTCTGAGGGTACATTCCAGAAATGTCTAACTTGAATATAATCGAGACTCTAGCTGTTTCTGTTTCTAGAAAAGAGGCAGCAAGAGAAGCAAACAGCACCAGGGAACAAACGCAACCCAGAGGTGCGATTTTAACTAGGACCACGAGCTCTGTCTCTTCAGCAAGCCAACCAACAAAGAGGAGTCCCACCCCCACCCCACCCTGTCCCATATTAAAGGAGATTTGAGGAAGAACAGGACAGGATCAGGACATTTGCATTGTCTTGTATTAGGTCCAGAAAACCAGCTCTAAAGGCCACTTTTTTGTTGTTTGTTTGTTTGTTTTGGATAACTTGAAAAAGTATTAGATATTGTTAAGAACTTATAAGTTTTGGGCTGGAGAGATGGCACAGTCAGTAATGTTGTGTTGAGAGGACACGAATCTGAATTACAACCACAGAGAACACATTTAAAAAAAAAAGAAAGAAAAGAAAAGAAAAACAACAATAACAACAAAACACTAGATGTGTTGACAGGCATTTGTTCTGAGGCTGGGGAGTTAGAGATCAGAAAATCTCCAGGGCTTTTTGCCAACCAACCCAGCCTACTGGGAGTTCCAGCCTGGTGAAAGACCTCTCTCAGCAACCAACCAACCAGCCAACAAGCCAAACAAGCAAGCAAACAAACAAACAGATGGGAGGTGACTGAGAAATGACACTCAGGACTGTTCTCTGATCTCTACACATGTGACATGTACACAGATGCACCCAGCGTCCTCTCCCCATGAAATGTATTGTTAAAATATTGTCTTGGTATGGAGAAGAATAGATTCGTATTTGATACATTCTTCAGTGTTTTCACTACCAAAGCTTAAACAAAGAAATGTGAGTTGTAGACAAAAAGAGGCAAAGAACTACAAAAGTGGGCAGACATGATACAAGTCCCCAGCCAAAGGGTGGCACTGAAGGATAGTAGAGCTATTCAGCAGCCACTGGGCAATGCTGTTCAAGGAAAGGGAGGAAGGACCCCAAGGTGATGCAGGGCTCATTAATCAAGTCAGAGCTGCCACTGTCACCGCAGGACCAAGGAACTCTGTAAGCATCTCACAGTCAGTGACCAGGATCGCCTCAGGATTTCAGCAGGCCCTTTGTGACACCTCCTGCTGCCTCAGGGACAGGTCACCCCTGAGATGTTGGGGTCACGCTAGCATGAGAGAAGCCCTGGAGGACAAAACATCAAAGCAATGATAGATGCCCTCGCCTTAAGATCTGATGCAATTTTCTCCACTGTGTTTTGTATTTGCTTGGGATCAGTCATTTCCACCTTTTTGGGGGGACTTTTTTTTGGATGGGAGCTTTTGCTCTGTGCTGTGCACTGTTGTTTGTGCTGTGGAAGCATGGATTTTACAGGGACCCAGCTGCACAGGAATTTACCTCAAGATGAATTGTTCGTTTGGTCTCAGTACTGACTTAGATGATATTTAAAAGACTTTGGACCTTCAACTTTATTGCTGAGATGAGCTAAGACTTTGGAGTCTGTTGGGATTAAGGCAATAATGTGAGAAGGACATGGGTTTTTAGGGGGAGTAGGAAGTTATGGCTTGAGTTCTTGTGTCTCCTGTTATTCAGCTGTTAACCTTTTACCACTGCTCTGATGCATTTGGAGACAAGCTTTTTGCAGATATTTAGAGCTCAGTGTAGTCTTGAGGGTCAGGCTCTCATGGAGGATTAGCATCTCTTAGGAAGAGACGGGATAATACATATAAATAAGAGTGCCCAGAAAGAGAAGGTGTGGAGTGCATGATGACGTGAGGTGGGCGGCAGTTTGGAGAGACCGGAAACCACGGTGCTGCGGCTTGGGAACAGATGGAGAGAAACGTTTCAACGTAGCTGCTTGAGAGACAGCTTCACGGAGAATTGGTATATTCCCAAAAGAACCCATTGAGCTTAAACAGCCGGGAGAAGTAAAGGGGTCTGTGCCCCCTCTCCCCACTAACCTTCTCTCTCCTACCTAGGGTTGGGGGGCTGGAAGGGAGAGGCTTTAAGGAACCCCAAATAAAATAGAGTTTAAAAACGAACACTACAATGCTGTTATAAAAGAGGCTGGATAAACTAGCCGCCATGTCTTTAAGCCCGCCATGTCTTTAAGCCTTTCTATCTGCTCATCTCCTCTGGCGAGTTCACTACAAGACATCACCTTGGATATAGAGAGCAAACCTCGTGTAACCCACTGGAGCTTCAACTTCCTGGTCTCCGTAACTGTGGGAAATAATTTGTGTTTTATAAACTTCCCAGGCTTAAGTGTCATTTTGTTATTACAACACAATGGACCAAGCTATTGAGTAAGTAACCGATGGGTGAAACTATATCCTCGACACCAGTTTCCTTATTTATTTCCTTGGTTATTTTGTTGTTGATGCTGGTGGTGTGTGTACATGTGTGTAGGGAATCCATGCCTTTGTGTGCATGTGCAGAGGCCAGAGGCCGGCCCTGAGTATCTTCTTTTATTGCTCTCCACCATCATTGTTTTTTTAAATTAAAAGACACTGTGTTGCGTGTATGCACACATGTTTGTGTTAGTGTGTGCCCACATGTGCGGATGCCTGAGGAGCCAGAGGAATGTGTCAGGCCCTGTAGACCCGGAGCACCAGGCAGTTTTGAGCTGCCTTGCATAGGTGCAGGGAAACAAACCCTGGCTAGAGAACAAAAGTGCTCTTTACTGCTGAGCATCTCTCCAGCCCTCCAGTCGCACTTTGTGAGATAGCGTTTCTCGCTGAGTCCGGAGCTCACCGACAGTCTGTCCATCAGCTGAGCTTCCAGGATCCTGTCTTCTCCACCAGCACCGAGATCCATGTCACGCACCACCGTCTCCTCACTTTTTGTGCACACTTCCAGGAAACTCCATCTACTAATTCCACTGGTTTATTCCATTGGGCAAGAGAGTGCTTATTTACCTTCGTTTTGTAGGAATACATAGCAATTCAAACTACTTCAAATTTTTAAATCTTATTGTTATAATGGCAAGATTTCTTTAAAAATTTAAAAATCTACAGCCTCCACTTCTACATGAAATATAACATGGTATCTGTGCCTTGTTTATAACCATATAATATCAATTGTACTTTTTTAAGTCACAGAAGAAATAAGATGTTTTGGTCTAGACATTGAGAAAGTGGAATCCAACCAAAACACTGCCCAGATTAAGAAAACATGTTGATACTTTAAAAAAAAAAAAAAAATTAAGTACAGGAAAGTGCTTTGTGAGAGAGAGAGGAAAAAAAAAGACTTATCTTTGACATCTGTCTTGCTTTCATAGGCAATGTATATATTATTTAAATTGATTAGCGCATGCCCAGAGTGAGGTTAGCCAGGAGTCTGAGCCTCACAAAGCCTTCATTTGACCTTGTTGGGCTGTAGCTCAATCAGGAAAGCCGTTTTTTATACATGCCTGAGATCTGAGCTTGGAATTCCCAGCATGCATATAAAAACAGTTGGTATGGTGGCCTGTGTAATCCCCAGGCTGGGGAGTTGGAGATGGGTGTATCTGTGATGCTCACTGCCAGCCAACCTAGCCTATGGATGAGTCCCCGGCACTAGTAAGAGACTGCCTCAAAAATCAAGGTGGATGACTCTTGAGGAATGACATCCGTCTGAGGTTGACTTCTGGCCTCTGCACTTTACACACACAGACACAGACAGACAGACAGACAGACAGACAGACAGACACACACACACACACACACACACACACAGGTTAAAATCATGAATGTGTCCTCATGATTGTTCTAGAGTAGAGACTGCAAACTCCTTTGTGTAAGGGATTAGACATGAAAATCTTTGGCTTTGAGAGCCGATGGTGTCTGTCAGCTCTTCACCTTTGCCCCTGATGCTTTGAAATGGGAATAGACAACACAAAACACTCGGGTAGGGCTGCTTCAATACCTCCGTTATAAAATGAAGGACCCACGTGGCTGTCTGGGCTGACCCACGTGCTGTTGTCTGAGGACACCAGAGTAGCCATTTCTCTTGATGCTACAATCAAATACTTGACAAGAAGTGACGCAAAGGTGGAAGGTTTTATTTTGGCTCATGGTTTGAGGGTCCAGTCCATCGTGGTGCGAACAGTGCAGTGTCAGGAGTTGCCTGTGGCTGTGGTGGTGGGATTGTAAGGTGGTTCAGGAAGCAGAGATGGGGCAGGAAGTGGGGTTGGGCTGTACCCCTCAGGGGCAGCTTCCAGGGGTCCCTTCATCCAGTGAGCCTTCACCTTCCAAAAGCTCTACAGTGCTTCAGAACAGCACTACGTGCTGGGGCCCCAGCATTCAGGCATAGGAGCCTACGGGAGCATTTCCCACTGCAACCATGAGCAGAGAAGAGCAAAAGCTAGCAGGCTGGCTTGCAAATACATAACCCTCTTAGGGAAAGCCATTTTTGCTGTTCTTTGTACTTTCTCCAGGGGTAGTTGTGGCAGAAGATCACCTTACTAAAAACCACAGAAGTGTACAGAGCATGAAAGGATGCTTTAATAGCACCCTTCTAGTTTATTTTCCTTTCTGGAAGGTGTTGCTTTACCCATTTCTTGCTTTTTATTCCAGTCCTTCTCCCAGCAACTCTCTCTCTCTCTCTCTCACACACACACACACATACACACATGCACACACACACAAACACATTCATACATGGACACTGTTTTATGTATTCGTTTATTTGATATAGATGAGGTTAGACTACCTTATCTGGTATAGTTGTCTTTTTATCTCCACCTAACTATGTATGTGTTGTTTTTCATATCAGGGGTTTAGAATTCTGAGAAACAGTATTTCATAATATAACTCTACTATTGTGGAGAGCCATGCGACGCAGCTCAGACAAAGCCAGCCTGAGAGACAGTCCCGGATGCTCCAGGCACCTGGACGCAAATGGCCTCTTGCTAAAGCAACACACCTGTGGCCAAGCTTGATGAGCTGAGTTGGATCACTAGGACTCACACTGTGGTGTGGAGAGTTGCTTGTTAAGCTGCTTTGTTAGGTTTTCACCTGGGGAAGTAGTTTTTGAAAAAAAGGTTAGGTGGTTCCACACCTTTTTCTATTTGTGTTGATGTTACTTGCTTGTCTATAAATAATGAACCCTGGAATAAACCCTTGCTGCTTCAGTCAGATTGACAGCCCTCTCAAGCCGATCCTGTGTGAAGTATGATTGTCCTCACTCCCCACACAGGTTTGTTTGCCTCTGCTGGCGGGCTCCAGCACACTCCCCACTCAGGTACTGTTTGCCTCTGCTGGCGGGCTCCAGCACACTATAAACTATTTAGTCTTCCCAGATGTTGGCCTTCTCTGCCGGTTTTACTTTTTTAACAGGGTCAGAAAGAACAATGGTTTTTGAAGACGTGTGTGGCACTGGGGATTCATGTAGGCCACACAGCCATCCCCACCTCTGCTGCGCTCTTTCCTGCGAGAATGTGTGAGTGTTGCCTGTAGACTCAACAGCTACCTTGCACGTCGCTATCGACGAGGGAGACAGTTTTGTTTTTGAGGATGATCCAGTGTCTCTTAAACTACTGTGTTCTGCTTGTGTAATAGCACAGAGAGTGCGTGAACTGTGTTTATCCTGAGTGGGGGAGTAAGGAGGCTAGCTGAGGGCTAGTACACGAAGGGCCCCTGGAAAGGGAAGCCAGGTTTGGAAGGCTCGGGGTTTACAAGAGAAGACTTCAGTTCAGTCTGCAAACATTCAAAAAGAGATGGCTGATATCTAGACCTGGCCAGGTAAAGGCTTCAGGCTTGAAATAGGAGGTCAAGGTAGTGAGTGACTGAAGCTGTGGGTTGGATGCATCTCATCTGGAGGCAGAATGTGAAAAAGAAAAAGACAAAGAGACCAGATGAGCCCTGTGCCAAATTTTCTGTTGACTCAGCAACAGCTAGAAACTTGTTCAAAACAGGCATTGGAAGGAGTCAGGAAGGGCAGTGTCTGAGACATGGAGGAAGGAAAAAAATACGGATGGTCCTGAGAAGTCAGGGAGTGAAAAGTGAGTGAGCCGCCTTGGAGACGGTCGGTGGGGAATATCGTTCCAAGCATGTCAGGCTTAGCCTTTAGGCTCACTCTGCTTCATACACACTCAGAATAACCCAGTGATTAGAACCAGTGCCAAAACCCCATAGCCTCATTGCTTCATCTGAGTATAAAAAAATCCTTAGATTTATATTTATCCTTTCATGGGGGAAAGTCAGCACCCTCTGCAGTTAGCATGTGTATTAGGCCTTTGAAGAATTATTGGTAACTTTTGGGAAAAGGATTTATTGGGGGACATTCTACTTATATTTTTTTCTGGAGAAGAGAGCAAAGAAACAAGAAGGTAAGATTTGAAGCAAAGCCTTTCACTTTGTTTTTTTAATTAAAATTTTTAATTGTATGGTTTTATACATTATATGAACAAAAGTTCATGGTCTTTCTTCTCCCCAACTTCTGAGACTCCTCCCTCTTTTCTTCTTCCTCCCTTCTTCTTCTCCCTTTCTCTGTCTCTCCAAATAAACACCACTCCCTAAAAATGAAAATAGAAACAAACAAGTATGCGAATGAAAATCCAAAAGAACAAAACAAACAACAAACAAAAAACCCCACCCAAACCAAACAACAACTGCAAACAAAAATGGGAACAAAAAGCCCACAAAAAACAAACAAACAAATACCCCCCCCTCATCAAAACAAAAAAACTGTGGATCTGTTTTGTGCTGCCTGCTCACTCCTGGGCGGGACCTGCCTTGGCGCGTGGTTGATACGCTCAGGGACACTCCACCAGAGAAAACAGACTTTTCCTTTTCCTGGCAGTACTAATTGCAAACGACTCCTTAGTTAAGTGTGGGACTTGGCGTCCACTTGTGTCCCAGTACCGGGATTCTGTCTGGTTTGACTGTGCAGGTCTTGTGTGTGGAAAAGCCCCCTTTTAATGTCTGATTTACATGTTTTAGAATTTCAAGATGCATTCCATCGTCCAACAGGACTTCTTTTTTGTTAACACATCTTCTTCCTAACGAGCCTCAGTGTGCTCCATGCAGCACCACGCATTGCTCATACCCTGCCTCTTCCTAATACTTAGCACCCACTCTTCTACTTTCACATTGTTATTTCTGAATTCTTTGTTAAAAATGTGATCATTGAGCCTTCTAGTTTTTATTTTTATTTCGTTAAATTTTAGCCAGGCAGTGGTGGTGCACGCCTTTAATCCCAGCACTTGGGAGGCAGAGGCAGGCAGATCTCTGTGAGTTTGAGGCCAGCCTTGTCTACAGATTGAATTTCTGGGTCAGCCAGGGCTATGAAAAGAAGCCCTGTTTTGAAAAGCAAAACCAAACTATGCGTATTTGTGTGGATATATGCAAGTGAGTGCAAATGCCCGAAAAAGCCAGAAGAGAGCATCAGCTCCCCTGGAGCTGGAGTCACAGTTGTGTGTTGCCAGATTTGGGGGTTAAGGAGTGAACGTGCAGGAGTTGGATGTGTTCTTCACCTTCGAGCTCTTTCTCTAGAGCTGAGCCTTCTCGTTCTTAATGTCTGTGACTGACTCTACTTAAGAAATGTTTAGGGGCTGGAGGGATGGCTCAGTGGTTAAGAACACTGTCTATTCCTCCAAAGGACCTGAGTTCAATTCCCAGCACCCACATGGCAGCTCACAACTCTCTGTAATAGTGATTCTAAGGGATCTGACACCTTCACACTAATGCACATAAAATAAAATTAAATAAATTATTTAAAAAAAGAAATGTTTAATGTAGTGTGCGCTTTATAGAAAACTCTTTATAATTTTTCATTATTGTTATTTAAAGCTTTAAGACACAGTTCTGAAGAAGATACCATTTATGTTGTGAAGAATTTTGAATCAGTAAGTTGGTCATGGTAGTAAATGCTTATATTTCCAGCATCTGAGAGGTCGGGGCAAGAGGATCAAGAATCAAGGTCATTTCAATTGCTGTGACAGAACACCATGTCCCAGACAACTTATAGAAGAAAAAGTTTATTTAGGGATTACATTTTCTGACTCAATGACCATCATGCCGAGAAGCATGACATGGTGTTGGAGGCAGGCATGGCGCTGGAGCAGTAGCTCATGTTTGGATCTACAAAGAAGAGGCAGAGAGAGAGAGAGAGAGAGAGAGAGAGAGAGAGAGAGAGAGAACTAAGTGGGAATGGTGTGAGCTTTTGAAGCATCAAAGACTATCCCCAGTGACACTCCTTCAAAAAGGTCACACATCTTAATCCTTCCCCCAAATTCCAACAACTGGGAACCAAATAACCAAACATGGGTCTCTGGGGCCCACTTTCACTCAAATTATTATAATCATTGGCTGCAGAGTGAGTTTGAGACATAGTCTAGGGTACATGAGATTGTCTCAGAAAACAAAACAGAAGTTAGAATTTCTCTTCTCGTTGTATCATTTCCAACACCTTGGAAGCTTTCACAGATCCTAGGTGTTCTTCCCACTCATTCTTCTTAACCATCTCTCCCAAAACTCAGGTTCCTTGTCAAAAAGATGATGGAGAGATTCAGCAGCATCTCAAGGGCCTCTGCTGTCAGTTCTTGGTTTTACTGTGTTTGGGAAGACATGAGTAAGAATTACTTAGGGATGCTGTAACATAGTCCCGCGGGCTCAGTGGCTCACCAGACAGCAGCTTCTCTCTCACCATTCTGCAGGCTGGGATTCCAAGTTGTCAGTAGCTTAGCTCTCTTCTGAGGCCTCCTCATCGGGTTGATGGTGGTTCTGAGTCCTGGTGTCTTCACGTGGTCTTTCCTTTGTGAGTGCAAGTGTCAGTGTCTCAACCCTCTCATCTTAAGGACAACAGCCATGTTGGCAAGCTCCGCCGTTTACGATCTCACTCACTTAAATGACCACTTTGAAGTCCTGCCTGTGAATGCAGTCAGCACGGAAATGTGGAGGGACACGCTGAATCCCGAGCAACAAACGTACCTGCACTTGGTGTCTTCCGTGGCATTTTGGAGACACCCTTAGCACACGTGCTACACGCTAGGTTCTGTCGCCCAGCCACAGTCGCTGCCTCTTGCACTGCCCCCTGGGTTTTAATTTTAGGTTCATGGCTGGTTGTAGTGATGTAAGGCGTTAGTTCTAGCACCCCAGAGGCAGAGGCAGGCAAAACTCTGAGTTCTAGGCCAGCTTGGTCTACGGAGTAAGTTCCAGGAGAGCCAGGGCTACACAGAGAAACCCTGTCTCAAAAACAAAACAAAACAAAACCAAAACTAGCAATAGCAAAAAAAGTGTACAGTTTCCTTTAAGTATTTTATATTTATTTTCTTTTCTAAACATATATTTCTGTGGAAATATTTTTAAGCAACACCACGACACACATCCCTAAGTAGTTGATTTCATGTCTCTCTAAAATACATGAGCATTTTTCTACTTCATTTGATTGTGTTCACTCTTATGTCCTCTCAGATACAAGCACTCATTTTGGTATTTCCTGAGATGATGGTTTCATATAGCTCTGCACTCTCTTTTGCATCATATCTGTAGGTTCGTGTTTCGCCAACATGCCACCATTTCTAAAACGTCTGTGCTTAGATAATATTGGGAAAGGCTGATGCGTGTGTCTGGAGGAAGTACTTATGCTCTCCTACTCGTTGCTTTAGTGACAGTGCCTTGGTGTCCCTTAAGGGAAGTTTATTAAGGCTGCACTGTGATTTCTGTCTCTATGAGGTTGAAAACCAATCATGCCTTGAGGATGCTAACTTTCAGACACCATTTTTCTTTTTACCCTTATCTACTTTGCTTCTTGGAGATGTTCTGTCTGTCTTAATGGTTTTCCAGAACATTTACGGTCTTTATTTTTAATATGTTAAAGAAAGTAAGTTAGGGGTTAATATCAAAGATTCTGTTTCCACCTCTTATTGCTGTCTTTATTCTGAGTTAGGTCTTTAGTTACATCCACAGTGTTACTAGCTTGTGCCTTAGTCCATTTAAGCTTCTGCAAAAACATGGTGTGAAGTGGGCAGTTTGCAAACCACAGAAAGTTTTTTTTTTTTTTTTTTTTTTTTTTTTAAGGACAGAGGCTGGACGTCCAGAGACAGCCACTCTTGCATTTGGTGTCTGGCAAAGACTCAATTCCTGCTTCATAGACAGAGCCATTTGCCTGAGTTGTCAAATGGTAAAAGAAAGGGGAAAAAAAAGCTCCCTTGGGCCACTTTATAAGACCACTAATCTTACTAATGGGTGGTCTTCCCCAAAGTCCCTCTTTCTAGTACTATTTATTACCGTGGGAGTTGGGAATTGCACACAGGAAGTGTGCGGGAGGTAGTTGTGGGGGCACAAACATTTAGACTGACAGCTCGTGTCTACACTCCCATTCCATCGGCCTGCAAGGGTGATCACTTTCTTCTCCCCTGCACTTCACTAAACCAAGGCTTTGCTTTTCTTTCTCTCTCTCTAACTTTTGCAAAATAGAGTCCCACAGTCTAATTACTTGGCGTAGGGGAAGCTCGTGTTGAGCCTGCGCTGCTCTCTGAGCGTAAGCAAGTGTAGCCGACCACCTGCACGCAAACGTCACTGTCACTCCCTTCCCGCTGCCTGGAGTCAAGCCTTCGCTCGCCAGCAGCTGGGGCAGTAGTGCCTGCCCAGGCCTTTCTTCTCAGCGTTTCGTCACAGCCGGCTCGTTCTCTAGTGGGCTATTTCTGGACATGCCCAGTGAACTCACTGACCTCTGGTCCCTTCAAGATTTTTAAACGGCTTGTTTAATTATATCTCCATTTCCTCCTTTGGGGCTTCTAATGAGAAAACCAAACCAAATCTAAAAACAGAGAAAAAATAGTAGGAGTAGTCCCTGGACACAAGAAGACGAGAGGCTAAATGGGTGGCGCGCAGGCAAGCTCGGTGCCTCAGGGTGAGGTGATTCCAGAGCTGACGAACTTGTGCTAGGGTGATCTTTCTGCAGAGTAGTACTAGCTCATTCACCACACCAGCGTCTCTTCAGCGAAAAGAAACAGCGTTAGCAACGCATTTACAGCTGCCGACCCCCCGACCCCCGAGTTTCTCAGGGACTGCATCATCAAGCAGTGATTGTGGGCAGATCTTATTTTCCCCAGAGCAACAGTGTTGGATTGAGGACCCTGCCTTCCTGAAGGCTCCCACTCGCCCCAAAGCCTTTCTGAGGGCAGTGTCGTAGGAGCTCAGTCACAGACCTGACCAACACTGTCAGACCGTTTTCCCACAGCAGTGTTCTTTGGGGAAAAAGGCCAACCTAATGCTGGGGAGGCTCAGTGTTTTCTGACCAAGTATGAAGACCCAAGTTCAATTCCCGGCACCCCTAACTCCAGGGCTGATAGGCAGAGATGGGAGGATCCTGATTCGGCTGAGCAGCTAGTCCCGCCAGAGGAGTGAGCAACAGGTTCACGGAGAGATCCTGTCTGAAAGAGTAAGGAAGATTTCCTTTCTTTTTTCTTGGTTCTTTTTTTTTTAATTTAATATTAGGTACAGTTTATTAACTTTATATCCCAGCTGTAGCCTCTCCCTCATTCCCTCCCAATCCCACCCTTCCTCCCTTGTCTTCTCCCTACCCCTCTCCAAGTTCACTGATAGGGGAGGACCTCCTCCCCTTTCATCTGACCCTAGCTTATCAGGTGTCTTCAGGACTGGCTGCAAAGTCCTCCTCTGTGGCCTAGCAAGGCTGCTCCTCCCTCGGGAGGGGGGGTAGGAGGGAGGTAAAAACAAAACAAAACAAAACAGCCATTGAGTTCATGTCCGAAATAGTCCCTGTTCCCCTTACTAGGGTACCCACTTGGATACTGAGCTACCATGGGCTACATCGGAGCAGGGGTTCTAGGTTATATCCATACATGGTCCTTGTTTGGAAAAACAGTCTCATAGAAGACCCCTGTGCCCAGATATATTTGGTCTTGGTGGAGCTCCTGTCCTCATACTAACTCCCCATTCTTTCATATGATTCCATGCACTCTGCCAAAGGTTTGGTTATGAGCTCTGCTTTGATCCACTGCTAGATAGAGTCTTTCAGAGGCCCTCTGTGGTAGGCTCCTGTCCTGTTATTTGTTTTCTCCTACATCAAATGTCCATCCATTTGTCTTTCTAAGTGAGGATTGATCATCTTACCCTGGATCCTCCTCTTTGTTTATCTTCTTTAGGTGTACAGATTTTAACATGTTTATCTTATCTTAAAGGTCTAGTACCCACTTATAAGTGAGTATATACCATGTGTGTCTTTCTGCTTTTGGGATACCTCACTCAGAATGATCTTTTTCTAGATCCCACCATTTGCCTGCAAATTTGCCTGCAAATTTCCTGATTTTTTTGTTTTTAATTGCTGAGTCGTATTCCTCTGTGTGAAAGTCCCCCAGTTTCTGTATGTAAGGAAGATTCTCAAGTCCACTCTTTCCTGCAACCTCAGTTCACTCACAGATGCCGTTGCCTGACACCACACAGATGAAAACTTTAATCCTCCACCGACATCGGCTCTCCAGCTGCTTTGTCCACAGATATCAGTCATCAGACCTTCTCTCACCTCATTGATAACCTTTAACTACCATTACGAGACTACAGAATCAGAATATTTCAATGGGGCACTGTCATTGCTTTGTTGTCAGTGCTCCACTAGTGCTGGGACTGGAGCCAAATTGCATCTTAATTAAAATACATGTGCTTTGGCTGGTGGACAAACAGAGCTAAAGGTTAAAGTTCATGTACATATTAAGCATCACAAGACTGAATTATAAAAATCCCACATTTTACAAAATCAATTTGTGTAATTGAGCTTCTACTGTGTTCTAGGTAGTAGGGCAACAAACTCTAACAGTAAATTTACCGTCAGGGAGTTAATATTCCAGTTCAGAGACGAGACTACTGGTATAATGTAATTTTAGTTGTAGAGCCACACTGTAGGTAAAGATTCTGACAAACTGGGCTGATTCAAGAGGGCTCTGCATGCCTGTCATAGACTGTTGTGCAGGAAGGTACTGCAAGGTCGTTAGCAAGTCCTTGAGCTTGTGGCCAGCAGAGGAGTCACGTATGCCCCAAGAGCCGATTTGGTACTAGTCACTAACTAGAAGCATCCAGCATGAATGGTGGTTTTGGTGTAAATAGTGGTGAACTCCAAGCGTATTTCAAAGACCTTTGGGCCATTATGCTCCCATGGTTGAAAATCTCTGTTGCATCCTACAGCATGGGAGAAAATTGTTGCAAATAGATTTCAAGGTATTGGAGGGATTTAAGAGACAACGATGAGTTGACTTAGTAAAATGTCACTTTCCTCTGTGGAAAACAGACTCTCAAGACACAGAAGGACGGTGCAGGATGGAAACAAAAAGACTATCTAGATTAGAAGCCACAGAAATTATGAGACTGGGCAAGATTCTGGAAGAATGTGGAGACAGAGCTAAGATATTTGTGAGAAGAAATAAGGATGATTTCTCTCATGATGATTTCTCCTCCATGGAGATGGAACATATTCAGGAAGGCAAGTTCTGTCAAGGTTCCATTTTGTATGTGTGTAAGTTTGAAATATTGGTAAGATATGAGTGATATTTAGTTGACAGCTGGATATGAAAGTAAATGGTAAAGGAATTGTCCAGTGTAGAGAAAGGGTATTTTGGAGTGTGTGCTAGGTTTCATCTGTGTAATTTAAGGCAATGAAAATGAAAGTGTCTTCTATGGAGACTGTAGCAATATGGAGAGAGCCGAGGTTGGACTCCACACCATGGAGCCCAATAGAGAGGCATGGAAAGAAACATGGGGAGTAGCTACTGAAGTCGAAGAGGACGGGTAGGTAGCAGTGCTCCAGAAAACACGGAGAGAATGTTTCAAGAAAAAAAGTAACCATCCAGTGCTGCCAAGAAACTGGTCTGAGCCTGGAGAGAGCAAGCAGAAGGTCTTGATGACCTCGACAGGAATGGGCCCATTAAACTAGTGGGGAAACAGGCCAGGGCTGGTGGGTGGATGGTGAGTGGACGCCATTCTTTGGACAGAAAACTGGGCAGAGCCACAGTGTGTCTATCTGTATGGGAATGTTCCAGAGTGGAGATCTACAGTAAGTATTCCTAACAGGCTGTAACTTTTTTAGGGTTTCTGGAAAGAGCCTTAGCGTACGAGCTATTCCCACATAGAAGCTGGCGGGGCGGGAAGTCTGAGGACAGGCTGGCTGTAGACTCAGCCGTGCTTGCAGACTTTGTAGTACTTAAAGATGACATCTAGTTGCTTGTGTTTTCATAGTGAAATAGGAAGTAAAAGCATAGCTACAAGTAAGGGGTTGGGTGTGGAGGTTCATGTCTTTAGGAGGCTGAGGCAGGGGGATCATGAGTTTAAGGTCAGCCTGAGATGCATAGAGAGCCTCTGTTTGAAAAGCAAAGAGCCCAAGGAAGACAGAAAAAGGAGAAAGGAAGAGGGGTTTGAAGATGGATTGAGAAAAGAAGAAAAAAAAAGAGAAGAGGTGAAACCGTTTTCTCCAGGCCTAGACTTTGAGGGAGTGTGAGAACGACTGGCCTTATAGAGCGCCAGGGACACAGAGGGCCCCTCTGGGCTGGGCGCGGTTCTGAAAAGAGTTAAGGGCACTCTTTCTCTGTGCACTGCAGTGGTTCTTTCTCTGTGCACTGCAGTGGTTCTTTCTCTGTGCACTGCAGTGGTTCTTTCTCTGTGCACTGCAGTGG
>REGO01000066.1:1784578-1811307 GCA_010120015.1 Rhombomys opimus
TCTCTGTGCACTGCAGTGGTTCTTTCTCTGTGCACTGCAGTGGTTCTTTCTCTGTGCACTGCAGTGGTTCTTTCTCTGTGCACTGCAGTGGTTCTCCGCTGGAGGAAATTTTGCCCCCAACGGACATCTGAAAGTGCCCGAGAACATCCTGAGTTGTCAGGAAATTGTGAACAAGGAGGGTGGCATTATGGGTTGGAGACCTATATGGCACCTTCTTTTTGGCAGCCATATTACAAGTTCGTGTTTACTGCCAGTAGGAAAGTCACTGGGAGATTCTGAACAAGGAAGAGAGAGTATCTGATCTATTGATGAAGATGAGGTCAGGGATGCTGTGAAATACACTAGAAGGCACATCCCCCACAGCAGAGAGTAAATCACTTCTGTTCTCCAAGGTCAGGGCACAACGAGTCCATCAAGTCTTTAAACTGGGTCAAGCTTCAAGTGTGCTGAAGGAAAAAAGCAGAGCGACCTTGTCATTAAAAACAACAGGAGGAGGGCTCCTGAGGCCTGCTCTTTGCTTTTGGAGACAAGGTCTCAGTGATGTCTCCAGACAGGCCTTAAACTCACTATGTAGCCCAGAGAGGTCTTCAACTTGTAGTCCTCCTGCCTCAGACGCAGGCTCTCTGACATAGCAGGAATTACATGTTTGGTACACAAGGCACATGCATAGTTTTGTTGTTAACCAAGTCCCCATTCTAGAATCTAATCCCCAGGTAAACTGAAAAAGGACTGATTTCTAATTCGGCTGGGATGAGGACAGCACTGGAGAGGGGATGGTTTGTGTCTGCTTTGATTGCTCACATGGGACAATATGTGGTGCAGGAAAATGAACACTAGCATCTATAACTGGCGCTGTGGTTTGAATGTGGTGTTGCTTCAGGCTCCCGGGCTTGAGCGCTCTCTCCCTAGCTGGTGGTGCTGTTTGAAGGAGGCTGTGGAGCCTGGAAGGGAGGAATATGTCCCTGGGGCCGGACTTTCAGCTTTGTAGCCAGGCCCCACTCTCTGTTCCTTGTTTGTTTCCTGAGTGCAGGTTTTTTTTTTTTTTTTTTTTTAAATTTTATTTTTTTAAATATTAGTTACAGTTTATTAACTTTGTATCCCAGCTGTAGCCTGCTCCCTCATTCCCTCCCAATTCCACCCTTCCTCCCTCATCTTTTCCCTACCCCTTTCTAAATCCACTGATAGGGGTTATCTGACCCCAGCTTATCAGGTTTCTTCAGGACTGGCTGAAGGATCTTCACTAACCCTGTATCTGACAAAGAGCTGATATCCAGAATACATAAAGAACTAAAGAAGTTAAAGCAATTAATCAAGTAATCCGATTAAAAAATGGGGTACTGGGTGCAGATTTGGTGTAACCAGCCACCCTTCTGCTTCTGTAGCTATGCATTCCCTGCCTCCTGCCACACCCTCCCTTCCCTGGGCTGGCTCTATCTGGAACTGTAAGCTCTCTTAAATCGCCTTTGTAGGGATTTTGACTGAGAAAGTGACTAACACAGCTGAGTTTTCCCTTTGGCACTTTCTAGTTGTGAGGTCTTGAGCAAATCCCTCCAAAATCTCTGTGAAGGTTGTTCTCTCTTCTCCCCCCCCTCCCAAGGGTCTTGTGTTAATCAGATGGGAATCAAGAAAATGAAAACTCTCCTTATTCCTTACCAACCACACAACCTGGCCAGAGAGTAGATTTTAAAAGTCAACAGAATTCTTGACTTCCTTAGAAATGGTTCCTTGAACACAACTATTTGTCTTCAGTATTGACAACGAAACATTACTATATGAGAAAAGACAGATGCAGAATAGTGCTTTTGTCTAAAGGAACAATACATTAGATCTGATGGAAAGGATAGATTTTTTTTTTCACTATTGTTTCAAAGTTATGCCTCTCCAAAGGAGCCATGTTGGAGCTGTTTTCATAGAAATACTCCAAGAGTGAGTTAGCCATGCCTTCTAGCATGTGTCTGGTTTTGCGTGGCTGAGTCTTTCCTCTAGAGCAGATGCTTAGAACTCGCCTTTTGGTTTGCTCTGTACAACCAGTGTCTCATGAGCAGGCTTATTCTTTTAATTAGAACACCTAATTGGGCAGGCTGTGTGAGTCAGTGTTCAGTTTGAGAATTATGCCAGGCAAGGAATTATAAAAGGAACAATGTTGAAGTCAGGCCATGAAAACTCAGGATTCACTTAGACCCAGCTAATTCACCAGGAAAAATAACCTTAGGGTGTATTAATTGCAGAGGAAAAGAAAACATTCTAATGAACCAGACACCCCCAACTCCATCCAATCCTCCTGTGACCCAAAGTTATGGAAAAGGAACCTTCAAAGGACAAAGGCTGTTGAAAGTTTATGGTGGATGGAGGAAAATGGCACTCCAAAAAAATTCAATAGATTTAACAAGATACAACTGATTTGTAAAAGAACTCATACCTAAAAATTATGTAATAAGCTATTATATTACTTGGAAAAATTAAATATTAAAAAAACCCTGGACCTTTAAAATTGAACATCAGAAAAGGCCTCTCTTGATCTGAGTATGTTTCAGGGTAAGAAAAGTTCTTGACTCTCTCATTGAATTTCAATTTTAATTTCATGTCACTGGTGCTGAGTTTGTGTGGAACCAGTAAGAAAAGCTCCTATGGTATTCGCCATAATACTATTTCAGATTTATTTTACATGTATTTCTTAATTAAATTAATGATGAGTTTCTCATTGAAAAAAAAAATTCAATAGAATAATGGATGCTAAATGAGAGGCCAAAAACTCTGCCCTGTTCCCAGTGGCTGAAACTTCAGAAATGAAAAGCCAGTTTTTAGATATAAGTACAATTATTATCTTACCAAATTATTTGGCATGGTAGGTATGCATTTCAGATGCACCATAAAAATAGATTTAGAATGTGAATAACTTAAGATAACACTACAGTGAGCATTAAAAGCCCACTTTTTAAATGTGAAACTTCCAATTCATTAGAAGGATATTTTAAAAAAGAATGTAGAGAAGATAGGCTTACTTTATCACTTAGAAAGAATTCTGCATTTTCAGTGGCTTGCTTTTCCAGCTGCAGCCCTGTCTTGGGTCACCTTCACAACATTTTCTTTCAAAATAGTCAGATCGCATTGTGTCTAGTTTCTTTTCGCCTTGTCAGTCTGATTCACTGACTTTGAACTGGTTCAGAGAGACTTGGATAGGCGTGACTATTACATTTCTTTTTGGTGCACTTAGAGGCAGTGGGGAAGTGGAACATCTTGAGGACTGAGGAGAGATGGAACTGGAGATGCGAGGACGGAGAGTAATAACATCTTGGGAGGAGCCAACCCCATCACCTGAGGCCAAAAGCCCCAGCTGGTGCTGCCGCCGGGGGCCATGTCTGTGTCTGTGGCTGGGCAGTGTCGGGGGTTGGTGTCAATGGTGTCGATGTCTGTGGAACAGTCCCTGGTGTGAGCAGTAGCTAGGGACCACGTGGATGTCCAGGGCTGTTCAGAACTGGCTCACTGGCTATGGTGCTCTGGAGAGCTGGCCCAGGAGAACCCGGAGGAGTCCCAGCAAGGATCATTGATGGCATGAAGCTGGAGTCCCTGAACCAAACCAGTGACTCATTGCAGTGAGCATTTGCAAGTGAAGATGTGTGGATGCAGGGTTACACTGCGGGACCCACTGACACACCACGGCTTCCACGACAAGTGTGTTCATGCTTCTTCTTCTTATTTTTGTTTTTGTTTTTGGTCTGTGTGTTTTTTATTTCAGGGAGAGGGAGGTTGTAAAGGGTAGAAGTTGGATAGGAGAGGTCTGAGAGATGAATGGGACTGAGGTGCATGATGTGAAACTTACAAAGAATCAATAAAAAGTTAAAAAATATTTTCCCATTCAGATATTATTTTTCTCTACATTGTGCAAATCTGATACAGAGATTTTTGTTGTGGACATTTACTACTAAGTCTTTTATAATTTCCGGAATTGACTTTATCTCCTTGATGATTCAGAAATATAGTTTGTCTTTAATGTTATTTTATTTTATTCATTTTTTTTTTTTGCAGTGTTCTTGAGATCTGTTTCTAGCTTTGTTGCACTGCTGTCCTGCTGTCCGTATGATATCAGGCCCTAGCACTAGGTCTGTGTTCCTTTCTGGTGTAGGACAGACTGAGTTTTCCAGGTGATTCTGAAAGAGCTCAAGATGTATAGATGTCTCCTCTCTCTAGGTTTTCTGCCCCTGTGCAGGGATTCTAGACTAATAACTCTATATTTTGATTTCTTTTAGCTTATTAAGATATTTATTTATTTATTTATTTATTTATTTATTTATTGTGTGTGTGTGTGTGTGTGTGTGTGTGTGTGTAGAAGTGTGAGTTTATTCCATCATATGCTTGCAGGTGCTCTTGGAGGCCAGAGGGCATCTGAAGGGATTCAGAACTGAAGTGATAGATGGTCGTGAGATACCTAACGGTTCAGGAACCGAACCTGGGTCCTCTGCAGGTGCCATGAGTACTTTTAGCTGCTGAGCCGTCTCTCCAGCCCGAGACTATTGATTCTCAAGCTTGACTAAGCTTCCGAGAAGACTCCTTAGCACTCACGTGGCTGGCCTTATTATCAGAGTTCTGGACTCCATAGGTCAAGTGTTCCAGGTTTTTCCAAGGTTGGTGGTGATTTGAAGCTGCTGATCGGGGCTCCTACTTCAAGGCGGCTGTCTGACCTCTAAGGCCTCTTCTTCTCATGACTGGTTTTACCCAATAGTTTAGTTCTTATTTGCTAGCGCATAGCAGACTGTGTTCCTAAAACCTCTGCTAATTTTTTATATAAGAATATATATACTCTGTTCTGCAGTATTGATCAAGCTTCTGATTGTTGTATTTTCTTTTTCTAGACCTTGAACTCTTTAGCCCTACTGATCCTCTCATCAGAAGTTAAGAGTTTGCAACCCTCATTTAACAGTCAAAGTCTCGGGGAGGTGCTCAGTCATACTGGGCCACGGAGTTCCATTAGCTGTTCAATAGCATGGTCGTCTCTGTGTGAACTTTGGGTGCTTCCCGGTTCATTCTGACACACACTTAGGGTAGATATTTACAGTGTCTGTTAGGAACAAAACTTGCCTTTCTGTCTGTGCCATCGTCTCACTGATTTGTGGACATGTCCGTTTGAGATGGTAGCTTGTCTTCAAGTGGATATCCTAGCCCAGCAGAGCAGACTCAGCTCAGGCTCAGGTTGGACATCAGTCTGGAATTAGAAAGTGATGACCATGAACTTGAACTCTGAAGCTGTGAGGATGATGCCTAGTCTGTTAGGACAGGGTTGGAGGAGAAAAGAGCCTTGGGGGATAAGCTTCGGGAAATGTAAACTTGAACTGTTGAGTGCAGGAAGTACAAGGAAGATCCATGTGTATCATGGAACTGACTTTAGAAGATTATCTGCTCAAGTGATTGCTCTTTGTAAGGTCAGATCTGCAACTTCCGTCACAGGCAGCATGTGTGGATTTGCTCAGGTTCAGTTCAGAGCCAGAGGGTTGTTTTTTTTTTTTTTTTTTTTGACATCTTAGATTCAGAATATAACACTTCTTTTGATATAATCTTAATCTTAATATAATCTTCTTTTCCAGTACTATTTGTTCATATCTTTTCTTTTATCATGAAGGTCTGCTGTCTAGTTCTCTTAACCACTTGAATGTATAATAGACTCATCTTTCTAAAATGTGACTTGAGTATATTTATTTCATGGTGTGTGTGTGTGTGTGTGTGTGTGTGTGTGTGTGTGTGTGTGTTGTGTGTTGGTTACGAGTGTGATCTATCAGCCAGCCTTTCCAATCTTATTTCTGTTTCAATAAACTGTGACATTTTTACCAGTGTGCTGTTGCCTGGGCCTTTCCCCACAATCTCCCTGTAGCTGGGGAGACCTTATTCACCCTGCAGCACAATGATAAAATGTTACTTTTTGGGGACTTCCAACAGGTGTATAACTTGGTCTGAGTTGCTATGTTTTCATCTGTGAGTAGTGACATCATCACCCTCCTTAAATGTTGTTATAAAGATTGAGTGGTTGCCAGGCAGTAGCTGCACAAGTTTTTCATCTTCGCACGTGGGAGGCAGAGGCAGCTGAATCTTGTGGGTTCACATCCAGCCTGTTACAGAGTGAGCTCCTTCTCGAGACACACCTGCCCAAATGACACCATTCTTCCTATCGTGGTGATAATGGACTAAACCTCTGAACTTGTAAGCCATCTCTATCTTCCTTTATAAGAGTTGCTGTGGTCATGGTGTCTCTTCACAGCATTCAAACCCTAACTAAGACAATTCTTTAACTATTAAGCTTCTTCATAAGGATAGAGGAACATAACCGATGCTTAAAGATTTAAATAACCTGAACACATCTTGTTAGTGTTGATTCAAGTGTGGTTGACAGCAGTCACCAAATCAAAACTTGAAAACTCTGGTTAAATAGCTGACCCAGAATCAAATCCTGAAGTGTGATTGGCCTGAGTAGATGGATGCGTGTTGATGAGAAACAAAAATCACTAGTACAACCTGTAACCCTGGTCTGGGTACTTGTCCTCATGCCTACAGATAAACGTAGTCCTTGCTCCTCATCACTACAGAAAACCATAACCAAGGAAAACACACATTGTGGAGCCCAATCCAAAGGTATAGATATGCCGTACAACTCCTGTACCTGAGACTCGGGGATCATTGAGGAGGAGGAAGAGGAGGAGAAAGAAAGATTGTGAGAGCCATAGGAACAGCAAAACCCCTGTTCCTCTCAGAGATCATGTCTCTTGGGCATGTAAGAAGCCATACCATAGAGTCTCACGAGCATGAATGCCTAAATGTGAGCTAACAGGGACAGCAATAGCAGGAATTTTAATATGGATGAGGGAAAACTCAGGCGGTCTCAGCCCTACACAAAGCACTACAGGCCCCTAAGGAATGCAGAGAACTGGAGAAGAGCACACCAGTTGGTTACCTAGTACCAAATGTCAGCCCTGAAAGCACAATGCAGGTAAGATTGTACGGACTGAGCAGGTTATATTTAAGAATATGAGTGTGTGTATGTAACAACAAGTAATGAAAAAAAAGAGGCCATGAATTCGGAAGAGAGCAAGGAGAGGTATGGGAGAGTTTGGAGGGAAGAAAGACAAGGGGAAAATGATATAATATTATAAGCTCAAAAAAAATAAAGAAATAATTAAAAGGAAAAAAAAAATCCCATGTTAAGTGTCTGTTTTGGTGGTTTGACATACCTTTACACTGCAAATAAACTTTAGAGGATTGGAGCTCGCTGAAGCAGAACATTTTCTCCCCGGGGGAGGGGGGAACGTTTTCCCCTTTGCATATATTTTTTTCTGCCTACAGTTTAAAAACAGCCAGTCCATAGGGCAGCAGAAAGATCTCTGTGACTGCAGCTGTTAGAGTTTAGCTAAGACACAGTAGAAGTTATCAAAAAGCTATTACTGCCAAGAACTAATGATTCTGCCATTAATTGACATGTCTGGGCCAAATTGTCTTTAGAGACAGTTGTTAAAGTAACAAAGAGGTAATAATTATTTACTCCAAAAAACTACGTGCCCAGTCTTGGCAGGCTTGTAATGAACAAAATGTTCAATGGTTTCTTTAACTTTAAACTTAAATATGAAATACTATCCATTAAGTTTAGAAGACAGCCTTCAGATGACTGAGTTCAAAGGAGGTTAAAAAAAATTTGGGTGATAAATGTACAGTAGCCAGGGTGAATGTTCACGCCCTGCTTGTGACCATAAATTAACAAACCTCGCCAGCATGGCTTTTCTCTAACTCTCTCTCTCTCTCTTTCCCACTCCCTCTTCCCCTCCCCCTCCTTCTCTTCCTCTCTTACAGACAGAACTCTTCTGAGAGCTTGCAGTGTGTTCCTGAACTGGGATCACTTCCTTTGTTTTTTCTCATCTGCAAAATTGGAGTTGAATTTAGTACTCTCTGAGGGGTGTAGGATTCCTCCCGGAAATGTCAAGAATCTTCTCTTTCACCATTTCTTTTTTCTGCTTTCCTCCCCTTCACCTCTCTCCATTCCTCTTCTTTCCTCTGCCCTCCATGTCCTTGGCATTTTTTGTTTCTCGCTCTTCCCACATCTCTCTAGATGCATACTGCCCTTCTTTGTGGATGGCATTGTATTGAGTACTTGGCACTTTTTTTCATTTAACTCTCCCCATGCTTCTGCTGTCATCTCTTTTCCATGAGCTAGGGGCCTGAGACCACAAGCCTTGCTGCTTGTTCGCTGTCGTGGGGCCAGGGAGCAGTGAGAACAGACTCACATTCGAGTGAGTGGGCGGCACACGGCTGTCTTTCTCGTCCTTCCCCATCCTGTACTAGTGACCATGGGATCCTTCATCTTTCCTCTTTATTTGTCTGTGAGAGCAACATTTAGGGTTAGGGTTAAGAACTTTAAATCCTTGCATGGACACAGTTACTCCACGTTGTTACCAGTACAAACAGAAGGCATAAACATAACATATGTTATGTATTATTTATATGTTTATATTAAAGTATAATGTGTTCTGTGCTCTCTTTTCCTCTTCTCCTCCTCCTCTTTCTTCTCCTTCTTCTTTCTTTTGAGACAACAACTCTCTACAGCTATCTTGGAACTTAGTCTGTAGATCAGGCTGGCCTTGAACTCACAGAGATCTGCCTGCCTCTGTCTCTAGAAGACTGGGATAAAAGATGTGAGCTTTACTCTTGGCTTATGTGACTTTTCCTAAGCTTCAAATACCCCTCTTTAAACTCCAGAATTCCTGAAGTCTTTGTTAAATTGTTTTTCTCCTTGGCTTCAGCGGTTTAAGAGGTCCTTTTAGCAGTTTTTAATCACTTCCTTCTGAAATTCACCTTTGCCCTGTGCCTGTGCCCTCTGTGTCTTTGTGTGCCCTGCCCCTCATCCTTCAGTCCTTCATTAGCATCACTGCTGTCTGAGCTCAGTTGTTTGGCCTCTGCATAGAAGGCCTTACCTCCCACTTCTTGTTTTCTGGCAGCCAGCAGGCTCTGACCTTTTGTAGACATACTTGCCTATCACTGCACGGAATAAAAGCAGCCATCCCCCTGCTTCTGACATAAAAATGGAAACAAACAACACTCTCAAAGGCTTTGGACTATAATAAAACATCAAAGCTCCCTTAAAATCCCATTGGCACTATTATTCTTTTGGCATGATCATTTATTTATGAATATACTGGCAGTTCCTTGCAGCCTCTGGTAGATCTGAAGACAAAAGCCAGTTCTCTTGGATGCTACGTTGGACTGGCATCTCTCTTGGGGTGGGGTCTGCTTATGTGTAATCTAAAGCCAGACTGTACCTTGTCGCTTTCATTCTTAGACATTTGTCTAAAGCTCTACAATGGTGGCATCACCAATGCACCTTTTCCTATATACAAGCTCAAACTAAATTACATCAAGACAAAATAAAGCAGCCTTTAGGAAACACAGTCCCTTCCATGGTGCCACCTGTTATCCATTATTGTTTAATCTGGGGATGATTCCTTTTAGGAAAATTTGTTACCAGAAACAAAGGTTTTTCTCCCCTGAAGCATCCGCATGCTTTCCCTCAAGGCTTTGTCTATCTAACTCTCTTGCTGTGTTTTCTTTTCACTGCCAGAAAGCTTGGGGCTCAGTCAGAACAAGCATCAGCCTTTGTGGTGGAGATATTTGTTTCTTTCTTTTCTGGTTTTGATTTCTAGCTTGACAGTATTATTTTATAATCAACTTAAAAGGAAAGCCACAACAGATTTCTTTCTGAGTAGGCAAGTTTAAGAAGAAATAATGAAAAGGTTTATTTTTCTGGATGAAATAGAATTTACATTTTTTAGAGTAAAAAATTTGCTTCTGGGATCTACTTCTCTGGCAGTCACTTAGAACTGCAGCAAATTTTACACGGAGACACATACGTGTTTAGCCCTGTACACTGGCTCTACTGATGAGTCCTTCATTTTATAATTACTGAAAATAAGGCAAAGGTCTTTTGTTTGTGTTCTTTTAAGTAGCCTTGACCTATGACTTCTGGGACATCCCTTTCCAGAACCTTTGCTCCTTCTTGCTTTTCTTCCCAATGGCATCAGGGTGGGTGGGTGGATGAAAACAAAGTTTCACTTTTTATAATTCCCTGCATTTGTCTCTTTGGATTAGTCAAGGTGATTCTCAAAGTAACATTGTCATTTGTTCTTTCTCTAAAGTTTATTTCTTTAGTGTAACTATGCCATTTAGTCCACTGCATCCTGTGTCTGTAATCTGCTTGAGCTCTCATCTGTTCCAGTGCTCTTTAAAACTGTGTGAGTATGTATACATGCATGTATGTGATATGCTATAGACGAAGGCCACTTTTGAAAACCCATGTTAGTATAATAACCAACTGGGAGAAAGAGAAAGCTTTTCCTTTAACATCTAGTCCTTACTCTCACCCCCTGTAAAGTAGCTGTACTTTTTTATTGCTGTGATAAAACTCCCTGACCAAGGCGATTTATAGAGTTTATTTGGGGCTTATCATTCCAGAGAGACAGAGTCTGTGATGGCAGGCAGACATGGCATCAAGGGGCAGGCACAGCGGCTGGAGCGAGGCTGAGAGCTCAGACCTTGAACCGCAAACAAAAACAGAGCTCAAATTAGAAAGAAGCTGAATCTTAAAACTCTCAAAGCCTCCCCTGGTGACATATTTTCACCTGCAAGACCACACTTGCAAAATCTCTCTAACCATAGCTACCAGCTTAGGACCAAGTGTTCAAATACATGAGCCAATTGGAGACATTCTCAAGCACGCCTGCTCTCCAGACTTTTGTTCAGTATGAGACTGGGCATACTCCGAAGGGCAGTTAGACAAGAAAAAAGAAAAATCAGAAGCTGCAGCTGATCCTGTGCATGGGAAATCACAATTCTATGAAAAGCGCTTAGAACTCACAAACAGATGCTCTGAAGCTGTAGGATAGTAAAGTCAAACACAAAAATTGATATTTTTAGAAATAATCCAATTGAGAAAAAAAGGAATCCTACTTACAATACCACGAAAGTCTTCAGGATAGGGCTGAGGAGTGACGCATAGACTTTTAACTTAGCATAGCATCGTTTAACTTCTGGATACCCTCCATCCTCAAAATGGACAGAGCAAGACAAACTCCACCATGTGGCTAAGGATGGAGTGTGGTAAGATCTGTGGGGGAGCTTGTCTGATCATATGCAGAGGAGGCCAGTCATGCTTTGCCTTTCCCCTCAACCAGGTAGAGCCTCCTTGTAAGAACACGGCACTGGAGGTCGTTCTGGAGTGTACATCCTGGTTCTTATTAGAGTCTCCCTGGATAGGACCATGTGTCTGTTCGCACCCTCAGCCCTGTTTTGGGGTTCCCAAGGCCCAAGAGAGGCTGGTTTGAGAAGAGCTGTGTGGCCTGGCTTGTGCCAGAGGAGCTGTTTCTGTTGGAGTGGCTCCCTTCCTTCACCCATCCCCTTTGGAGTATTTATTTTGGCAGGTGGTGTGCTAGGTGTCGAGAGAAAGATGGAACGGGGAACTCACAAATAACGAGAAAGAGACACAATGAATCCCGGCCTGAAGCGTCATCGGATGTACTCTGGTGAGGACGACGTGTCCTGAAAATAAAGGGGCAGATGTGAATTCTAGGAGTTAGCTTCCGGAAAGGGCTAGCTGAGGGGTAGGGCTTGAGTGGTAAGTGCAGGCCAGATGTGCCTTTCCGTGACTCTGTACGTGTAGTGGGGTAGGAGCAGTTCACACGGAGGGTTGAAGTCGAGAAAGCGGGGTGCAAGACAGTGGTTGAAGGCAGCAGGAATCTGCAGCGTGGGCGATTGGGTAGGAGCTGAGTTAGAAAGAAACTCACTTATTTGTTTGTTTATTTTGCACCATACAAATGAACTTGCTAGTTTCATTTCCTAAACTCATTTTGACTATTGGATGCAAAGTCACTTTAATTAGATACGTTCCTTTGTTTTGGTTTTGAAACAGGATCTGGTGGTGTGGCTCCGGACGAGGCCTCACCCTCTGGAGTGGTGGGATGACAGCGCTTTGATGCCATGCCCAGCCATCAGTTCTTGTACTTCTTGGGATACCTCATTAGGGCGGCAGTTGGAAGCTTTGGAAGCCTGTACCAAGAGAGAAGATGAGCCAGCATGCTTACGACTTTAACTGATCCTAACGATCTTTTCTCCTCTAGTCAGGAGTGCAGAGTAACCGGGGGTCACGGGGTTTGTGTGATTGTGTGGGACAGACAGATAGAGGGGCTGTAGTTTATTAAATATTGTGAGTCGGGCTGAACCAGGTCAAATGCTTTTGGAAGAGTTCCCCAAGGACTACGCCAAGGTGAATGCAGAAAGCATCAGTTGCCTTGAAAGTTAGGTATTTGTACCTGTGAGCCTTAAGGTTTGTGGTCATACTTTGAGGCAAATGGTAAAGAAAGGAAATTAACCCCAAAACCTGTGGAGAGGAAGGGTTGCTAAACCAACACTTCCTGCTCAGACAGCGCCACTGTGGGCCACACACTCATCAATGCTGACATCACAGTTGGGAATAAAGGCAGAAGGAGATCTGAGTGGAAAGTGTAAACCCATCTCCCAGAACATTTCAACTATTCAATGCAGTTAATGTTGCCAGGTATGAAAGCCCGGAACGTATTGTCTTGTGGCTCAAAGTTTGTATTTTTCACACAAATTTTAAACACTTTTATGCTTTCTCTCTACTGTGTGATGTGACGATCATAATAATTCATTCAACTGGGAAAATACGTGTCACATGTTTACAATTTCACAATATGTGTCAACACATCATCACATTGTACACTTTAAACCCGCACAGGTTGTTACTCAGGTCTCAGTAAAACAAGAACAACATTCTTATAAAACCACAACGATCATGGACAGAATTATTTTTCAAGGTCAGTAAATTCATTACTTTTTTATATACCAACTTCAGGGAAAATTCAAGTTGGGTTTAGGAGCCCTGAAAGGCCATTTTAACAATCCCCACTCTTTAGTCCCATATGGGAAGTGCTTAAAGTAGTTAAGGAACATTTTCTTATTTCTCAAATGTCTCAATGGCCATATTATCGTGAAGCTGGGACACCAGGACTCAGTGTCTTCGGAAGGCTTTGGAAGGGAGCCCGTGCTCTCTACGATCCTAGTGGTGACTTCGGATGACCTATTTTGAAAGCCCATAGTAGTCTCTCCGGCACCCACAAACTTCTCAGTGAGACAGATGGGAACAGCTACAGCAGCTGAGTCTGCCATTACAGCACCTATGCTATCATTAGACCCTCTTTTCCCGTTGGTCTTTAGTTATGGGCAAAATTCATGAAAGGGAGTGTGACCGGAGGGCCCCAGGTTAAAGATGTCACAACACCCATCCCTCGAGATGCCTGCATCTCATCAGCAAGGACACCATACTCGGCTGTTTGGTCAACATTTGTCTAAGCATTGCCGTGAAGGCTAGATGTGAGTAGCACTGAACCCCAAATAGAGCAGATTACTCCATATAAAGTGGGTGGGCCTTGCACAATCAGTTGAAAAACTAAAGCCCCTTGTGCAAGGAGTTTTGCCTCAAGACCCTGACACCTACTCTTCTCTGGGGCTTGTCCTGGCCTGAGCTGCAGATCCAGGCTTGCTGTCCCCTTTGTTCCTGACAGTAAACAGCTCTGTGCTGTTTTTCTACAGAGAACCTGAGCTATGCATCCCTTGGTGGGTTGTCTGTTTCTGCTTGTACTCAGACTGGAGTATTCCTGGTAGGGCAGAGCAGAAAGTGTACTCCCCAGTGTCTAGACTTTCTCTCCGTGGCATTGCTGTCTGCAAGAGGTCAAGAGAGTAAGGGGGCGGGAGGCACAAAATGGTTTTGGCCTGCTATGTACCAAACAGGGTGTGCGTTCTGTCTAGCTTCACATTCTCTTTCTCTGTCGTTCTTGCAGGCTATTAACGTCACTTTGGTCCATCTCAGGTTGAGTTGTTCTGCTCTTTTCTGGGAAGAGAGTGTAAGCTTCTTTTTATTAACCATGTTGTCCTGACTTTTTTATTTTTTATTTTTTTCCTTCTGGGGAAAAGTGGCCAGAATTTTACAGATGGCAGATCAAGATCTCACTGTTGGATTTGTTTGAAGGTGAAATAAACGTTACAGCCTTTAAATTCTTTGATAACCAAACCTGCTCTGGCCCAGCAGTGTCCCATAGGACCATACAATCTTCTGCTCGAGGTGGCATCACTTGCTGCATGTCACCAGTCAGCACTTAAACTGTGACTAACGTGACCAAGGGCCTGAACTGTGCCCTAAACATCTCTTAAAGACGTTAAGCTTAATAACTCACAAGGCTAGGAGCTGCCACGAATAGCACAAAACCATCTGAGTGTAAGTCCCTTTAGAGTTTGTCTTGCCCGAGCGAGGACTAGAACAACCCTTCTCCTATGCTTGTCCATGCGTCTTTACGTGAGGTCATGACACCGTCAGGGCCGTCTTTCAGCTTCTTGTGCATGTGGGACCTCAGGCTCACCCTGTGCTTGTCTCGGGACTGTTATCATTAGTGCCTGAGAGTTGCTGAGGCAGAGCAACCCTTCTGAGAGTTTTGCTTCAGGGAGGAGAGCGCAGGCAGCAGCGGGGCTCTCTTCGACCGGCTTGTCCACCCTTCCACCTCAAGGGGTGGCGTCATCTGCTCAGGGCAAGTATTAGCTCCGCATATGGTTTTGGTTTTCAAAATTGTTGTATCTGCTCACAAACTTCTAATTTTTTTTTTTTTCTTGCTGTCCTGGGAAGAAGGGGTTACATGTCTGAATCCAACAGGTTTCTTAAACTTAAAAATCCCCGGGGCTGGAGAAACAGCTTGGTGGGTGAGGGTGCCCTGTTTAAGCAGGGCGACTAGAGTTTGGATCCCAGAACGCACCTTACAAGATGGACTGAGTCTCATGCAAACCCATTTACCCAGCACAGAGGGGCAAGATGGAGGGTCGCTGCGTTTGCTGGCTGCCAGCTTAGCCAGAGGGGGAAAAAAAAAAAAAAGAATGCTGTAAGCTCCAGGTTCGGTGAGAGAACACCAAACGCCCGCCCCTGGACTCGGGGTGCGAAGCTACTTGTAACCCACCCCCGACATGCTATATGCACTAAACACTCACCAGCACACACCACCACTCATGTCAAAAGTGCTCGGTTGCACTTTATGGGATCCTGTCTGTTGATCAAATTATTCCCCAAAGGACACATCTTGGGTTTTTTGCTTATTATCTGACAGATCCATGATAATACATTGACTGTACTAACTACAACCAATGTTTCTCGTTTACATATGTTAGAAACTGCCCTGTTCTTGATATGTCTCTCTCTTTAGTTTTTAGGGTAAAAATCTCAGGATGTGTAATCGACGCTGGATCTGCCCCCTGGCCCACGAGCTGCAGTCACTCATTCATTCCGTAGCTCGGAGGAATGATTGACTTTCCTGACATTGTGGGGAGTGTCATGTAAATCACTGTATAGAAAAAAACATCCTGGCTTAGCATCCAGTGGAATGACTCTGAGATGTTATGAAGATTTATAATGTAACCCACCAGGCACGGAAGGACATGGTGGCGTGTGATTTTGTGTTATTCTTAATCATTGTAGACACTTTTGAGTTTCTACCATTGTGTTCCTTTTTTTTTTTTTTTTTTTTTTTTTTTTTTAAGACGGGGTTTTACAATACAGCCCTGGCTGGCCTGGAGCTTGTTATGTAGAGCAGGTTGGCCTTGACCTCACAGAAATCCATCTACCTCTGCCTCACAAGTGCTGGGATTAAAGGCTGAGCCATTCTGCCTGGCATTTCTTTCTGATCTGTTTCTACTCATGTATCTTGCCATACTTTGTGTCTTTGTAAGCAGAAGGGAAATTAAAAAAAAAAAATGATGGTTTTCATTGTAGGACTCCATGAAGATGAACCCAGCTAAACTGCCACCTCTTGTAACCAAGCAAGACTTCCATTGGAGGGATGGAGACGCCAACCCAGCCACAAAACCTTCGACCCACGCTTTTCCGTACCTATAAGATATGCAGGGATTAAGAGGGAGCAGAGATTGAGGGATTGGTCAGCCAATGACTGGCCCAACTTGAGACCCATGCCATGAGAGAGAGAGAGCCCACCCCTGATACTATTACATTCTGCTATACTTGCAGATAAGAGTTTATCATAACTGTTCTCTGAAAGGCTTCACCCAGCAGCTGATAGAAACAGATGCAGAGACTCACAGCCAAACGTTAGGCAGAGCTTTGGGCATACTGGGGAGTAGGGGGGAAGGATTGTAGTAGCCAGAGAGGACAGAGGAACCACCAGAAAATCTACAGAATCAACTACAGGCTCATAGGGTCTCACCGAGACTGACCCATCAGCCGAAAAGGGTGCATGAGAATGACCTGCACATATGTGTAGGCCCAGACCTACGGCATGGTCTTCCTGTGGGACTCCTAACAGCGGGAGCAGGGCCTGTCTGTGACTCTGGTGCCTGCCTTTAGATCCCTTTCCCCTAACAGGGCCTTTGTGTCTAGCCTCAATGAGAGAAGATGCTCTTAGTCCTCCTGCAACTTGATATGCCAAGGCTTGTTGATATCCATGGAGATCTCCCCTTCTCTAAAGAGAAAAGGAGGGAGACGGGAGGAGACGAGGGAGGGAAAGCTGTGATCGGATGTCAAGTAAATAAGTTAATGAAAAAAAAATAATGGTTTACAGCAAACTTAGATTTATTTAACTATGATCCAAACTAGAAAGTGCTGCTTTATCTGTGGATTTGCCTGCTAAATCATTTAATTAACTTAAATCGTATGAATTATTTACTAATATTAACATAACTGTCCCCTCCTTGATCTTAACTCCGAGCAGATGTAGAGAAAACGGAAAGAATCTTCACTTTCCTAGATCACAAGCTGAAGTTCCGTTTGGGATTTGAAATCCTGGTCGCGTGTGAATCCTGGTTTGTATGCTGCCTTTTCTGGGAAAGCTAGCAGCACTGGCTTCAGAGCCAGCTGTAGCCCAGAAAGCATGGAGGCTCCCTGGGCTCTTCCCGAGAAGTAGCCTTGGTAAGTTATAGGTACCTATTACTTGAGGTTTATTGATGGAGGGCACATTCAGGGTATGACATTAAGATCTGAAGTGTGTGCAAGTGTGTAATATGACCAGTATATATATTTTTGATAGGTGCATTTTAAAATAAATATCACACAGAAGAACTAAAGCCTCCACTGTCCTTGCTGGAGACCCAGTATTCATTTGATGTCCTGATTACCTATAATTCCCTCATGTCTTCTTGGGGATTTATAAACTTGATACTCCTTGCTAAACCTGGCTCTGAACTGCTTGACTTTTTGTTGTGTCATGGAACACAACACAGAACAAAGCCATCCTGAGCGTTAGCATGGCTGCGAGGCTGCTGAGCGCGCTCCCCAGCATGGTGGTCTTCACCGTGCCAAGACTGCAATGGACAATGGTTAACAGACCAAGATCTGGTGCAGGGGCCTGATAGGAGCTGCTGGGTTCAGTGTGTACTTGAGTAAGAAGAAGATTGCTTGGGACTGCTGAGCAGACAAGTAAAGAGGTCTGGAATGTCCCTGCTTGGTGGTAACCTTTAAAGTTCAGTACATCTACACGCATATTCTCATACACAAATGCACACATACCCACAAGTGCACACAGTACACACAACCACATATGAATCATGTTATTTGCTATATTCTGTTCTTTAAATCACATGGTAAAGTAACATGGGAAATGCATGCTCTTAAATATTTCCCAAGAGCATGACTTGATGGCTGCGTTGTCTTCTATTGTCCAGCCTTTAAAACATCCTGTTGTCTTACTCTTGGTCTTTGTATCTTTTTCTGTTTGGTTGATTTAAGCAGTACTACCTTGTTATTGCTTCATACGGTATGGACACTTTCTTCACACAAATTGCTAAATTCAGTTCCTGAGAGTCTGTGTCACTTACGCCCTAGGCAAGTATCTCCCAGGGCTCCAGCAAGCATCAAAAACTAACATTTCAAAACTGCCCATTTGATGCAAAGATAAACAATTGCTTTAGTGGATTAATTGCTCTAATTGATTGTTCCATTTGCATTTCTTTACACGGTCATATGAAGCTTTATGCAGTTTAAAGTTATTGTTAATTAATTAACTTTAGCTCAGATGATTAAACCCAGGGCCTCTCACAGGCTGACACATACGTGCAGCTGAGTTATGCGCTGAGGTATTTGCCTCTTATCTTAACAAGTGTTCACAGGTTGAGGGGTTTCTAGTAGAAGCATATTTGCCACTATCAAAGTTGAAACCTTTCATTGAAAAAAATTTTCAAAAAATGTAGAAATACACAGAGTAAATAAAAGGCGCCTGTAATCCCATTGGTCAGAAGGACTTACTATTTTGCACTATTTTTCTAGGCCTACATGCCACACGAACAACTACGTGTTCTTTCCTGGAACCAGAGTAGAACCACACATCATCATCATCATCATCATCATCATCATCATCCGTTTTTTGGTTTTGGTTTTTGTGATATTTTGTTGTTGTTGTTTTTTGTTTTGTTTTTGAGGCTGTTTCTCTGTCTTGGCTGTCCTGGACTCACTTTGTAGACCAGGCTGGCCTCTACTCACAGAGATCCACCTGTCTCTCCCTCCCTGAATGCTGAGATTACAGGTGCATGCCACTGCACCTGGCCACATATTATTTTTGTAACTGATCTTGGTCAACCAAATCTGCACTGTGGGATAAACAAATTGTGTAATATTTTTATTAGGAACATGGCCTTGGAATCGGCTCCCTCATTTGAGGTCTCAGCCTTCTTACTTATTAGCTGTGACCTTGAGCAACTTACACACTTTCTCTGCACCATCTTTTCTAATGTGTAATAAGTGAGAACTAGAGTAATTAGGGATGATAATACATAGGAATAATGTATAATCTCCTCTCAGTGTTGAACAGCAAGTGATACAAAGTGTGTGAACTAAAAACATGTGCCCCCCCCCCCAGCAACACTCCACAAGCATGAAGCTTTACTGTCTTCTTATGTAAATGGCAGATTTCTATTTCTGGTGGTGGGATGGGGGTAACAGTATGCCATGCTGTCATTACTGCTGCTCCAAGTATATCTCATTGAAACAACCTCCCTTTGAGGTACTTTGTATTTGTAATTTCTCTTCTTAATACTTTACAAAGGAGAGTGGAGTAGCCCATGGTTTCAGAGTGCCGTTTGTTAAAATGGATGGTGGCCATGCCACTTGCTGGACTGACGTCTTACGTTTCTCCTATATAAATCACACGTGAGGCTGTTACCCTGATGTTATCGGTTAGTTTCTGTTGCTGCAAAGCAAGCGGAGGTAAGAGCACTTGCTTTGCTAACCTGTGAAGTCCCTGCTGTGGAGCACCCAGGTGACTTACCGCCTGTGAGCTCTGCAACAGGAGGATGATGAGGGAGGTTAGCCTCCCTCATGCCTGGGGCCTGCGGCTGCTCATTGACTGACTGCGGGTCTTTTCAGACTAGCAAGTCCCCTCACAAGGTGTTAAGAGTTCAAAAGTAACAAGATGGGGGCTGGAGAGAAGGGTCAGAGGTTAAGAGCACTGGCTGTCTCCCTAAAGGTCCTGAGTTCAATTCCCAATAACCACATAGTGGCTCACAACCATCTGTAATGAGATCTCGTGTTTGCTTTTGGTGTATAGGCATACATGCAGGCAGAATGCTATAAAAATAATAAAAAAAATAATAAATCTTTAAAAAAAAATTAACAAGATGGGGGAGATCTTCTATTTGTGACAAGTCTTAGGGTTTCCATTGCTGTGAAGTGACACCATGGCAACTCTTATAAAGGAAAACATTTAACTGGGGCTGGCTTATAGTTTAGAGGTTTAGTTCATTATCATCATGGCAGGAAGCATGGGGGCGTGAAGGCAGGCATGGTGCTGGAGAGGTAGCTGAGAATTCTACATCCAATTCAGTAGGCAGTGAGAAGAGAATGAGATACTGGACCTGGCTTGAGCTTCTGAGACCTCAAAGCCTGTCCCCAGTGACACACTTCCTCCAGCAAAGCCACATGTACTGTAACAGGTCAAACCTCCTAATAGTGCCTCTCCCTATGGGCCCTATGGGGCCATGCTCATTCAAACATCCCAAGAATATAATGCTTAGTTTTAAATAATTCTCAGTTGACAAAAAGCCACCATTCAACTTTACATCATGAGTAAATTACTACATGAGTAAAGTTGTCAATAAACACTAAACTAGGGAGACATTCTGAAGCAGAACCGACAAAATTTGTTTGGTTGACTACATGTGAAACAAAAGAAGAAAGAGAATGGCCTAAGAGCCCTGGCAACTTGGGGCTCAAGGCAACAAGGACAGGCCCTCTTTCTCTATGTCTATGTTAGTCGGCAGGGAATTGCCAAGGCTCTCATAGGACAGTTGTATAGAAAAGAAACATTGTCCAGGAGGGTCACTTTGGATGCATGGTCAGAACTCACCTGTGGATGCTAGCTGTGAGACAGCTGTGAGAATCCAAGTCTTCAGGAGCAACGGTTCGGTCAGGACTAAGTCTCCAGGGTTAGTAGGGACCGTGGTTCAAGCAAGCTGTCTACCAAGGTTGACGGGATGCAAATGAGGCAGAATGCTTCCTAGGGACTCCAGTCTGTCAGAAAGCATCTTGCAGAAGCAGATTATTACAGCAGCTGGGATGCTGTACACTTGAAACTTTTTTATTTTAACCAACAAAAATAGTGCCTCATGCAACGTCATTGTGAAGCTTGTAGATGATGGGGTCAGGGCAATGCTGCTCATTTGTTACATTTAGAAGCTCTGAGACTCTTAGAAGGTATTTGACCTTACGTATCACTCATACAATAGACGATGTTCATAATTGCACAGGGTTGGGAGGGGAGAGCTACAGGAGTTCATGTCCCTCATAGAGTGTTTGATACAGTGGCTACAACACAGCTGTAGGGAGCCCAGCATCCCACATCAGCTATTTATATGGTAAGTTAACTCTAGTATGAGTTGTGGACTCTCTTGTGTCCAGTCTACTCATTAGTCACATCTGTTATGCCAAAGTCAGAAGAACACAGTGGACAGATTGTGTTTTGTCCACTGAAAATCGTGCCAACCATTGACTATCAACAAGGGCTGGCTCGTGTGGGGTGTGGAGAATCAGATAGACAGCTTCCTGCTGTCTGTTGGGTCATACCTGTGTAATTGCCAGAAACTATTTAAATAGAAGATTTAAACAGCAAAGATCCTTCAGAAGAACTTGGGAGAGGGACAACTGTAACTTGTAATGGTAACAAGCTAGAAATAATTATGGTCGTACGATGACTGCACATTGGGAGCATAATAAAAATGTTATCCAGAAGGATATTTGAAGATGCTTATTCCCCAACATGGAGTTCCTGTTGAGAGAAAATGCTATCTATAGACAATTACTGCCCTGTTCAGGTGAGTTAAACTCTTCCAGAGGAGGCATCTGTGTCATTCTCCCATCTGAAACATCTTATCTTGGTTGGAAAAAGGGAAGAGGGCTCAGCACTTAGTCTGATTTGAGACATCTGCTCTGCAGCAGGAGTTTAAAGGCCCTGGGAAGAGTGGCCATCCTACACACTAGGAACAGCAGCACTTCCTGTCTATTCTCTGAGAAAGCGATTAGTCTGGACAGGCAAGCAGAATTTTTTTCCAGCACCACTGCAGCTGACTGCCCACCCTTCCCCCAACCTGGCTCCATTTCAAGATTCACGTTTGGATGTATGATGGGTCTATTCTCCTCCTTTATTTTTTTCTTCTTTCCTTTATTCTCATGTCCCAGATTTTCTTGAGTTAATTTTAGACTGTAGAGAGTTGTAGCTGTAGTGTAGAATTCGGGAGTTTCATCCAGCGTCTCATAATTTAAACACTAAATGTGCTCAGGATGCAGTTAGCCAAATGAAAACCAACAAGGAGATAATGCTTGTAACAACTGTGTTTGGTTGCATTTCTTTATTTTCCACTGACATTTTTTCCCCCTGCTTTAAGATTCACCTCAGACTTGAATATTACTTTTAGGTGCCGTTGGTCCTTAGTGTTTTCAAGTCTGTGACAGTGTCTTTGTCTTCCTTCATCTTGTGTGGCTGTGAAACTTTCCAAGAGTACTGGGATTCTGAGAACCTGCTTACATTGGACTGGAAGTTTTTGGGGGTTAGTGCCAGCTATTTCCCTGCCTTTTAAAAACAATTTCTTTCTTGGTATCTCTTCCAGAAACACTGGCGTTGAAGGCTGCAGAATCAGTAACCCTTCACTGGTAATTAAGTCCGAGTCGTGTCCCTGCAGGAGAAGTGTTGGCTGGGAAGAACTGGAATACTTATTTTCTTCAAGGTAAGGAATCTTTGAAAAGAAGAATCAGTCACTACCTTTGGTCCAAAACATCATAGTGACGCTGTCTGGGGACCTTGACTGTGGATGAGCTATGTGACCCTGGAAATAGGAGGACAACTGCTGTCACAAATGTAGCACAGGCACAGGGGACACACAAAGCCATTGTGCATTTGTCTTCTTCAGAAATACAACTCTGTGTCTCAATAAAAGCAGCTACATTATGTCACCTGCTAGTTTATGGGAGGTGACATTAAATTAATTTAATAGACTTTATTTTTCTTGTTTTAGGCACCATATTAATTCTAGCTTATGTTGGAATTCAATATAATATTTGTGCAAAACACAAATGAATTGTACGGACAGTTTGTGATGGTTAGATTTAATTGTCAACTTGACCTAGAATCACGTGGGAAGAGAACCTCCATGAAGGATGGTCAACATCAGAGTAACCCTGGACGTGTTTAAGCTCAATTGTCTTGATTGTCTTAGCTGATGTGAGAATATCAGCCCAGTGTGGCTAAGACCCTAGACAAGAGGCCTTAAGAGTATGAAGCCAAGCACATACACGTGAGCATGCATGCTTTCCTGTATCTCCCCTCTTGACCACAAACGAGCTGTGATGGACTGCAATCTGGAATCATAAGCCAGGTAAATGCTTTCTCCCCTGGTTTGATTTTTGTCAGGATATTTTTATCACAGCAGCAAAAATGCAACAGTAATAGAGTTTATTCTCATTAATCATTGTTGTCTATAAATTTATCAGGAATAATAAGTTATTTAATATTAGATATCGCACCTGCAGGAAGCACAGGGTTGTGTTCTTGTGCTCCTCTCATCACATGTTCATGAACTTGTTAATTCATAACCTTGATTTTTATGTGTATATGTGTTGCTGACTTGGTAACATGAGGCTCATGGTCAGGAGCGCTGTAGCTCAGGGAAGGCTGACTGACACACACATACCCTCCACGGGCACACCACAGTTTCCTTGTACTTAGAAACATGAAATGATACTTCAGTACCAGCTCAGGAGTCACTTTACATGCCAGAATCTCCTCGTGAGAGTGCAGAAAGGCAAAAACTGTGGCCCTTGGCAGATCTTGGAAGGCCACTGGTTCACAGTGTGAAAGCTGAAGTGTGAAGTCGGAAATTCACTTGGTTCGTCACCTGTGGGGGTGTTTGGGTGGGACCGAAAACATTCCCCGGCTCTGTGAACACAGGGATGATTGGTTTGGGGATTACAAATATGTTTTGTCAGGTGGGCAAATTCACAGTGTGGAAACCTTGAAACATGAAAAACCAGCCATCACCAATCATGCACGGGGTGAGGAAAGAGTATTTTCATTTATAAATGAGAAGAAGCTGGATTCCGAGGGTGCAGCCAGTCACAGGGCTGCTGGCCAGTTAGTGGGCAGGTCAAGGTAACCCTCCCACTCTGCACACCCCATGTCATGCCGAAGTCAAGGGAGCGAGACCAGCCAAGTGTTTTCTCTAAAGTGTGTAAAGTTCTGAGAACTGAGCCACTGCTGCTCTTTCCAGCCTGACCTCAAACAGGGCTCACATCTGTCCAGTCGGACTCCTCTCCCCTGAAGCACACACTCTAGTTGTATAGTCCCCAGTGTCACCTGTCCTCAGAGCCCCTTTCCCGAATAGTTTGTTTCCTCTCTGTGCAGAAGTGAGACATGCCATTTTAATAAAATTTGCAAACACGTACACAGAAAGCCCATAGAACAAATAAGACATTCCTGAGTCTTTATTTAATGTTATTTTTGTGCATATGTGTGCATGTACGCATTTGTGTGGGTATATGCATATGTGCGCATAAGTGCACACGCATGTGCCTGTGTGGGCCAAAGGTCAACACTAGTAGTCTTCCTATATTGCTTTTCCTTTATCATTTGTGACGGCATCTTTCACTGAACCCGGGGCTCGTCAATTTGGCTAGGCTGGCTGGCTCCTCGGATCAGCGTGTCCACATCCCCACCAGTGCTGGGGTTACCGACACATGCCGCTATGTCCAGATTTCACGTGGGTTCTGGGGATCTGAATTCGGGTCCTCACGCCACACAGCAGTGTATTATTGAATGAACCATCTCTCTAGCCCCCGCATTTTGTGACACTACAAATTAATTATTAATGGGTGGAAGAACATTTGCCTACCATACCCAAAGCACCAGATTTCATCTCTAGCACTGGAAAAATTAATGAGAAATAATAGTTATTAACAATTCATGTGACCCTTTTGGTTCTGTGAGCAGCACCATGGCAGTCGGCAAGAAGGAAGCCAAGAAGAAAGTGGTTGATCTAGTTCCTAATAGTAGGTTGATCCTACTATTAGTAGGATGTGAATGCTCTGGCTATGTTCAGTATTAGAAACATTGGAAAAAGAGTCACAAGGACTCAAGGAACCAAAATTGCATCAGATGGCCTCAAGGGTCGTGTGTTTGAAGTGAGCCTTGCTGGTCTGCAGAACGACGCTGTTACATTTAGAAGATTGAAGCTAATTACTGAGGACATTCAGGGCAAAAACAGTCTAACTAACTTCCATGGCTTGGATCTTATGGGACAAAATGTGTTCCATGATCAAGAAGTGCTAGACCATGATTAAAGCTCATGTTGAAGGCAAGATGACTGATGGTTATTTGCTCATCTTTTCTGTGCTGGTTTCACTAAAAAGAGCAACAACCAGATATTCAAGCCATCCCATGTCCCAGCAGGTCCGGAGGAAGAAGATGGAAGTCTGACCTGAGAAGTGCAGACAAATGACTTGAAGGAAGGCGTTAATAAGTTGATTCCAGACAGCACTGGAAAAGACATAGCAAAGGCTTGCTGGTCCATTTATCCTCTTCATGATGTCATCATTAGAAAAGTAAAAAAGCTGAAGAAACCCAAGTTTGAGTTGGGAAAACTAATGGTGCTAAGCAAGCTGATGAATATGAAGTACCAGTCCAAGAATCTGTTTAAAATCCAGATTTTTAATAATGGCACATAAAAGTCCTATATTTGAAATAAAAGCAATTCATGTGACTTCTTTGCATTTCTAGCTCTTATTTTCTACATCTGTATGTTTGCTCAACATATATAGATATAATAACAGCAGCGTAAGACTTCATATACTTGCAATGTTATGTATGAGATGGCTCAGTGGCTAAGAGCACTTGCTGCTCTTTCAGGAGATCTGAATTCAGTTCCCAGTGTTCACAGTGAGTGGTTCCCAGCTGCCTGTAACTCTAGCTCCGAGGGATGGTTGCCCTATTCTGACCTTGGTGGGTGGGTGGAGAACATACACACCCCCTCACCGCCACCACACACACACAAAACAAAAATCTGGCTGAGTGTGGTGCCACACGCCTTTAATCCCAGTGCTGGAATGCAGGGGTGGAGGGAGGAGGAGCTGTGAGTTCAAGGCCAGCCTGGTCTACAAAGGAAGTTCCAGGACAGCCAGGACTACATAGAGAGACTCTCTTTCAAAAAGCCAGCCAATCAACTGACCAACCAACCAACTAAGCAAACAAAACCCTAAAATAAATAAATAAAAATTAATATTTAAAAACTTTCAATGCAAAAACATGTTTTAGATATTTTACTTCTTCATATGAAATTGTTGATAAAGTATACATGCTGTTTTCCTTTGTTGGCCTCTTCAAATTTTTTTTTAAGCTGAACAATATTTGTAGTAACTATCAACCAATGTGTAACTATTATATAGAAATACAATTACCACATCTAGAGACAAGAACTTTTTAGATATTTTGTGGTGGTTATTGCAAGACCAACTTCAGGAAACTTACGTCCAGTTTCCTATTGGTCGTGGTGACCATGCTGCCTTTTGTCTTGTAAATAGGATGTATTCTAGCAGATTTGCCTCAAGTTGGTTTATCTGACACACATGCATGCACGCGCATACACACGCGCGCACACACACACACACACACACACACACACACACACACACACACATGCACACTGCTCTCTAAGTTTCAGTTTCAGTTTCTTCCAGTAGTAGAGTCATGTGCCATGGGGTTGTCTAACCTGAAAGTGAGAGAGGGACACGGAGCTGGAAATCCTGGGGTGACCCGGCCCACATGAGGAGGGTGGGAGGAGAACTTCTCAGAAAGAGTGAGAAGAGGCTTGAGTGATGACAACAGGGCTGGTGGGGCGTTTTCAGCAAGCCATGAGAACACCACATATTGCTTCAGAAAGTATTCAGAAGGTCAGAGAAGCAAGGAGCTAAAACCGTCCATTTAATTGAGCAAGCAAGGAGGGGGGGACAGTTGACATTACCGTGGGCTGAGCTGTGTGCCTCACAGACATGTTTTTTTTTCCCTTCGTGGGCCTGTTTCTGTTTAGTGCCTCTTCCTTTCTTTCTTTCTTTCTTTCTTTCTTTCTTTCTTTCTTTCTTTCTTTCTTTCTTTCTTTCTTTCTTTCTT
>REGO01000066.1:1811317-1858330 GCA_010120015.1 Rhombomys opimus
TTTCTTTCTTTCTTCGTTCCTTTCTTTTTTCTTTCTTTTTCTCTCTCTTTCTTTCTTTCTTTCTTTCTTTCTTTCTTTCTTTCTTTCTTTCTTTCTTTCTTTCTTTTTTCTTTCTTTTCTCTCTCTCTCTTTCTAGCACAGAGAGTGGATGTACAAATGTGGATGGCTCTGGAAACAGCTGGCACAGTTTGCTTCAGGCCACCTGCTTTGGGAGCAGCAATTCCATAGCGGCAGAGAAGTAAATCGCTGCAGATACTATCTGTCTGCTTTTGAATGGCCATAAAAGGCCAGTTTCAGTTTTGTTCTTAAAATAGGCCGTTTTCAACTGACCCGTTGTTGATGGGATGTGTGGAAGATCTGCTTCCAACCGCTCAAAGCCAGTGCTGTCAGCAACCAGTTAGTGGGGTCCGTTTTAGAACCAACCCATCCCCTGGCCTGTGGTTCAATAGCCACGATGCCCTCCCCTGCAGTGACGACATTGGGCCAACTCTCCATGGAGCTGATTGATACTGTCACAGGATTGACTTTGAAAGGAGGACAGGGGGCTTGTGGTGAAATTAAGCTAAAATTAAGAGCAAGGCTTGGATCGGGGTGTCAACTTGTGTACTTTCTGGGGTCTGGTACACTTTTAGATGAAAGACATGACCTATCTGCAAACCATCTCTTGGGGCTAACGTGGGAAGGGGAAACAATTTAGATATGAGAGGGCTGAGGCTCTTCTTTCCATTCCAGGGTTTTTCTCCCTAACTCTACCTAAGAAGGGCATGTGAGATAATGGAATGGTAATTGTGATGGTGATACCCTCTGATAGCTAGTGGTCACAGTGCAATTAGCCTCTTCTAGGCTGTGTGCCAGGCACTCGACAGGCTGGGTGTGAGGCCGTGGTCACCAAAAGCTTCAAGAGATAGGTAAAGGGGGCCCAGAGCAGTTAGAAGCTGCTGTACAAGGTGGGGTTGCAAGCTGACCCTGTCCCTGACACTGCCCTGTCCCTGACACTGCCCTGTCCCTGACACTGCCATCCCTTGGTTCCACAAAGCCTCGGGCGCAGCATTTAGGTGGAGGCTGGCCTCTGCTGCTGGGCAGGATGACCACACACCAAGAGCCGCCTGAACCCTGTTCAGCTGGCCAGGAATGACAGGCATGAAGAAGGCAAAGGCTGCAGAACCTCTGAGCCCTCCGGGAGATCCGCGGACGTTATATAACTCTGAATCATTCTTTGGTCACTCTGTGCTATTTCTTGCTCATATCTTTTGTAGTGGCTCATGATTTTTGTTAGTAACTAATTTTCTTTGAAAGACTGTTTTTTTTTAAAGGCCCCGGTCTTTCTTTATGGGCTGCAGAGTGATCGCTGTGGACTGGAGGTTAGGGAGGCATAGAAAGGAATGCTCTTTTTATCTGAAACCGTGAAGCACACTGCAAGGTTAATGGAAGGGGAGGTTCTTATTAGCAGAGAGCCAAGTCAAGCTGATTAGGGCTGCTTTGTGCTTTTTCTCTAAGTAAGTCAGTATCTCTACAGACCCCAAACATATAGCTGCTTCCAGCTGGGAAATGGGTGTTACTAAGAGGAAAGGTAAAGCTTTCTTGCCATCATGGTCAGATTTAGTCTCAGCTGAGGTCGAGGATTCATAGAGGGGTCACAACCACCCTTTACTGGATAGTGGAGGCAGAATGGTGCTGCCTGAGAATGCCGCAGCTCTAGGTAGCTCAAAGTCACACACGTTTATTTAAATTAAGTGCTGGTGCCTAACTCCAAACATCTGTGTTATATTACATTAGCCAACTTACGGTTTTCAGGACATCAGGCTTCAACTGCTTTGGTAGTGTGATCTAATAACAAAAACAAAAAAGTCAACTCAAAGTCATCTGCCCAGATCTTAGCCCAGGTTTCAGTATTTTCTGGCTGTAGATCCAGGATATATATATATAAACTTTTGTGCATTGTGTATGTGGTGTGTGTGTGTGTGTGTGTGTGTGTGTGTGTGTGTAGGTGCACACCTGTTATGAGCACGTCAGAGGACAACCTCGGATGCAGTCTCCGAGTTCCACATTGTGTGAGGCAGGTCTCCTGTCCAGTGCTGCACATGCCAGGCTGGCTGGTCCATGAACTTCTGGGATTCTCCCGCCTCAGCCTCCCACCTCAGCACTGGAGGATGGGGTTCAGAATATACACCACGGCAGCAGGCTTTGTGGGTTATGGCAAGGGCTTTACTCAGCGAACCGCCTTCCGGACTCTCACTTAAGATCTTAGCTAAGAGAGAATGATGAGCACAGGCATTGTGACTTCATGTGTAGTCTGTGCACCCTGTGCAGGCAGGGCCCACCGAGGCCAGAGTTACAAAGGGTTGTGGACTACCACGTGGGTGCTGGGAATCGAACCTGGGTCCTCTGAAAGAGCAGCTGGTGCTCTTAGCCATCTCTCCAGCCCCCCTCCTGGACTTAGGACCTGAAAGTTTCAGTCTCTTCATCTGGAAAACGGAGTTAATCATAATACCTTCCATATAGGGCCGTGAGAACCCTACAACTCTCAAGAATTAATAATATTAATACACGTAAGATAAGCAGTGCTACTAGTATTATTTTTATTGCACAAAATGGCATGTGCTGTAGGAGTGTGGCAGGAGTAGGAGGGTGGGAGGATGGGAGGGGTAGAGGTTGGGAGTTTGGGAGGTGGGGGTGAGGGTGAGGACTCCTTTCTAAGAGACCAGCACAAATTGTTAAGGAAGTAAGTTGATAGCTTTTGTTGTGTTCAGACTTTCCGTAAAAGCAACAGTAAATCCACAGTAAAATCCGCTTCACACTCAGCAGGATAAACAAAAGGGAGAAAGAGCAAATGGTGACGCAGATGGGAAATTGAAAAGTCAGACCTAGATTTGCCATCCGACCCGCCAGTTCCACAACCAGGGCGTGTGCTGTGAGTTCTGCTTGGCGAGACACAACATAAACATCTATTTTCCCCAGATAGGGGCCTGGCCACAGGACAAAATACTGGTTACACTGAAGCTCAACTCCGCAAAGCCAGGAGTGTGGGGACTATTTACAGGAGGATGGGTGAGGGGCGGCTTACAGGAACAGGCGTGACTCACAGGCGATTGCATCATCAAAAAGCCCCTCCACGGTGGGTGATGGCTCACCCAGCTGCAAGCCTGGAGCTCTCTGAATGACTTTCAGACATCTCTACAGGTCAGGCAGCCTCCTCCAGTCCCTGTGCTGGCCAGAGTCTCCTCCAGCAGCAGGAGGTGGCTGCACCCCCCATCTTGCAGAGGAGCGTTTTTATTCTTGCAGGTTTTGGCTTTCTAGAGCAAGAGAGACTTGTTTATCTCCTGGGTGTCATGAGTCTTCCTCTAGAATAGATTGTTTTAACTTAAAGGCAGTGGCTACACAACCTGAACTCTAAGAAATACAGGGCATCAATGTTTACAGAAGCACAATTCACAATAACCAAAAGTAAAAACACAAATGTCTATCAGTGGATGAAGTGATAGGTTGTGATACATACATACAATGTAATTTTTTAAAGCCACACAGTAGAACTAAGTGCTGAAGTGTACTTAAAGATGGGTGAAGTTATAACTTACCCATCTGAATGAAAAAAGCCAGATTAAAGCAAAAATTATTTTTGGTGGGTTAACTATAGTCCTCCTTTGCTCTTAAATAACTATTTGAGTTATCTACCCTCCTTCAGATTGTTTAGTTCTTGAATAAAAGGCTCAGAGATCTTTTAGATTTATAATAAGCTCTAAGTTACAATAACTGGGCAGGCATCAACCTTCTAAACTATTTTGCTATTTCCCAGCTACACTCCCTAAGTTACTTGCCATATTGTTCCTGCCTAGACTGTTTCTGTTCCATCAGGCTACATGCTCATGGTCCAGTCTGCCCCATGGTGACTTCCTTCTCTCGCCTCCTGGTCCCTACCTCACCCCAAGCCTGGGCACCTAAACTCCACCTACTTCTTTTCTGCCCAGTTACATTCTCCTAGCTATTTTTATTAACCAACCAACTTTAAATTGGGGAGCAAGGTTTACACAACATCACTTGGTTATGTAAGAATGTGCTCATCTGGACTGAAACCAAATTTTGGAGACCAGCATCTAGCATTTGAATATAGAGCACCAGACTAACTCCCAACATGAGACATAAAATCTCACACATTGTATAACTCCATTTATGTGTAATACACAAAGGTCAGTTCTTAGAGACAGAAACAGACTGGTGGCTGCTGGGTGCTGGGGAGAAGATGTGTGGTGCAAGTGCTTATTGGTTCAGGTTTTTGTTGTGTGCTGACAACATTCTTAGGAAGGAGATGAATTTGCATATGGTGGATACACAGAGTTTTGTCTATTTATTTTGAGACAGGGTCTCTCTACATAGCCTTGGCTGTCCTGAAATTCACTCTAGACCAAACTCAGAGATCCACCTACCTCTGAAGTAGTGTACCATTATGCCCTTCTGAGGTATCACCTTTTGAAGATCACCTGAGCCATGATGAAGCATATCAACAGAGTTTTCCTCATGTTCATGCAAATGACTGACTTGATTTTTATTATCAAAGAACAGCATTGCTTGTTTTAGAAATGGAGCCTGTAACTGTGATCAACACACACTTGGCAATGCCTGGCTTCTCTCAGCAGTGTTTTTGAGATTCGTTTATATGGTTTTGTGTTTCTCTTCTTGTGTTGCTAAGTATGTCCCATTGTTTTACTGTATTATAGTTTGCTCGTTCATTCATTTGTTGATAGATATTTGGATCACTTCCACATTTTGTAGTAATGAACAAATCTATTCTTCATGTTTTTCTGTGATACCTTTTGTAAAAATATGTTCTATTTTTTCCCTTGGATGAAAATTTAGAAATACAAGTGCTGAGTCATCAGCTAAGTATATAGAGGCTTTAGGTGACTTTATGTGGAACCTAACTTACCAGTTAGTTGTCTGCTTTCCTCGGTAGCGTGATGGGATCTCTCGTATCCTATGAACCATCAATAGCTTTGGACTTTTCAATACTGTACATTGAGTGCATAGATATTCACTTTCTAATAGTCAAGGTTCCAGTTTTTTCTGTTGAATCCACTTTTATTTTTGTGTGTTGTATCTAACAATACTAAGTAAGACAGAACAAAAGAAAAAAACATTTGCCTAGATTGTTCTCTGAAGACTGAGATTTAACACCCCCTCCTCATTGAGCAAACCCCTATGCTGTCAAGAAACACAACTGTTGACTTCATCCAGTATGTTTTAAAAGATAATTCAAAATCCAGGAACTGGGCCTTTCCTCAGACATAACACTAATTTGGAGAATCCTTTGTGGTTTAGCACAGTGCTAAAATTTTTGTTGTCTGAATAAATGAATTAATGAGTGGAAAAACCTCCAGTGTAAGAATCTAGAAAGAGGACAATACGTGGTGAGTTGCTAATATTTTGATTCTTTCAGTTGGAATAATTAGAATTCTGCACTGTCTGCTTCAATTTTGCCTGTGCTGTGTTCAGAGACGTACTTACAACTTTTCACAGAGGACGGAATGGGATCATTCACAGACAGCCAAGCTCAGGGGAGCCAGCGCCATGGAGCACAGCCTGGCTGCAGTTTGGATAGCCATGGCTATTTCCTTTTCTTTTTGGTATAAAGATCCTGCATTCTAATCCTGTGTTCCCACTGAAAGTCATCTTGAAACAATGAGAAAACATATTTGGAAAAAATTTAGTTTCCCTTTCATTATTTTTATTTTATATGCTCTGCAAAATGAGGTCCATAAATAGCTTCCTCATCTTACATCTGTGAGTAACTCAGATATTTAATGGACTTGAGTGCTAACATAATTTTTTGTTCATTTGTTTTTTGAGACAGGGTCTCTCTACATGGCCTTGACTAGTCTGGAATTCGCTGTGAAGACCAGGCTGGCATTGAACTTACAGAGATCTGCTTGCCCTCTGAGTGCTGAGATTAAAGATACATGCCTCCATGCCTGGCCCCGAATGATTACAGCTTAGCTTCAGTGAAAATGTTTAGACTGTCACAATGATATATCTGCTTCTCTCTCAATATTTTAGTAAAAGTCCTATATTTAGTGGTATTTAATCAAACAGAAATACTTTGTCTCCATAAATGAATAAATGTCAGGCAGCTACTGTGAGCGGTTTTTCAGTAGGTGAAAGAGACAGTTTTTTGGTTCATCTCCCAGCAATCATTATATTGCACAGTCATCTTTGTTAACTTGTTTACAGAAAGAACTCAGGACATGTCCAAGCTGTAGCAACCACGTAGTTATCCTACCGTTAACTTTGGGAGAGGAGCATGTCAAGAGTAAGCGGAACTGAAGAAAATGAGTTGTATACATTGGAGTGCATTGCTTTTGGGGAGGCCCTTCCTTTCCAAGGAAGGTGGGTACATTATCTTGCTTTTACAGTTATTCCTCTGTGCTGGAGTGGACTGTTGAGTCATTCTAATACCTGCTGTGCTTAGCATGAGTTTCTTTGCTACAGAATTTACTAATTCTTTATCTAGTCGTTGTTTATTCAGCAATATAACGTTTTATTTTCCATTTAGTTTTTCATCTTTAAACCCCTGCATTCGTGCCTGCCTGTGCATAGGTATGTGCGCGTGTGTCTGTGTCCCAGGAGGTGAGCACAGGGCATCAGAGCCCCTGGAGCAGGAGTTACAGACAGTCTGGAGTTGCCGGGAACCGAATCAGGTCCTCTGAAGTTTAGCAAGCCCCGGTAAGCGCTGAGCCCTCTCTCCACTTTCTCATGTAACGTTTGAACTTGTGATCTTCCTCCCTCAGAGCCCTGAATGCTGGGATGTCAGGCCTGCACCCTCTCCCTGGCTTCTGACGGCAATCATTCAGTTCCCCGGAGATGTGTTGGTGAAAAGTTATGGCATGGTGCCTTCTCTTCCGGTGCATAAACAGGGAAAACAAAGCAGCCAGCAAATGAACGAGCAACACACTTTTTTTTTTTCAGTTAGTCGTGGAACAGTTTATTGCCTACCTCTCCTGAGGCCACTCCTTGCGTGCAGGACAAATGCCCACAGGTGCACTCGGCTTGGATGCAGCTTATATCCACAGGGGGGACACTAATCAGGGCAGCTTTAAGCTCAACAGCTTGAGCAGGAGTCCAGACTCAGCTCCACTTGATGGTCTTGTCCTCCTCTGTCATGGCTGGTATGTCAGCGACAAGGCCAGAGCCAATGCCGTCCCTCAAGGTGAAGCGCTGGCCCTTCTCTAAGATCATGGGCTGCCTCAAGATTAGGGTGAGCTTCAAGTCCTCTCCAGGCACCGCAAGTTACTTCCCTGGGGGTAAAATGACACGACAGGCCATATTCCAGGTCTGGGAGAACATGACAGGCATGAAATAAGAATGGTTTGTGTCAACCACCCTCCTTGCCGAGGGTATAAACAGCGTCTGGCTTGACCATGACCAAGCCACGCCTCAAATCTCCTCTCTTTAAGCCCTGAACCAGAGCACTCAGCACTCAGGTTATCCCCTACCTCGGCACTATCACCACGGTGCAATTCATACTCATCTCTCTTCTTCAAAATGCCCCGTGCCCCGGCCAGGAACAGAGTAAACCGACTCTCCAGGGAGCAGAAAGGGCTTCTCCAACCCCCCCCCCCCCGCCCCGGGAGGGGCACCGGGATGTAAGTGTCCGCAGCATCCAGCAGCTTCTGCACTGACTTCACACCTAGCTGGGGATCACGTTGCTCCAGGACACAGAGGGCGGAGCCGAGGATGACTCGGTAAGCAGCTCCGGGGTCTCCAGCTCTGCCAACTCCACCATCTCCGAGTCCTGGGCAGCGTCTGCCTTCTTCACAGACACAACAACTGCTCCCCCCAACCTGGTCTGCCCGCAGTAAGTGCTCTCGGGTCTGGGCCACGGGGCCATCATTAGCTGCTGCCACCAGGACGCAGGCATCCAGAGGGGCAGTGCCTGTGAACGTATTCTTAACATAGTCTGCATGACCAGGGCAGTGTGTGTGGGCATAGTGTCGGGCAGCGGTGCTATACCGCCCCTGAGCTGCCTTGACGGTGGAACCCCGAGCTCGCTCGTCCATCTTGAATTTAGCTCCACCTCTGGCTGGAATTTTCGTGATGCTGTGGTCAGGGTAGTCTTGCCATGGTCCACATGGTACCCACATTCACGTGGGGCTTCTCACTTACGGAGAACCTTGGCCTCCACAGCTAGGCCGCGACACAGGAAGGGCAATGCCGAGGCCTTCAGTGGCCGCAGCGAACCCTGCAGAAGTTGGGGTCTGTCTGGCGCAGAGACCGCTGAAATGGGTCGTCGTTGTCTTTTGTAATAGGGTGGCGGCAGCCATTGTGGTAGCACTCGGTGACAGAGCGACACACTTTTAAAGAATAAAGCTTACGGCTCTCTCCGTGGAAGGAGAGAGCCACTTAGGGCTGTGGGAGTGGGTCTGGGAATGGTCTCTAAGAAGGGACACACACAAGGATGAACACGTAACTTGAGACCCACCTTTCATGTACCTGGGCACAGGAGAAGGAGTTCTGAAGTACAAAGGCCAACAGGAACAAGCCTGGTTCATTTGCAGGAAGGAGAGAAATTTGGAGTGACCGCAGGGAGGGACTAAAGAAGTCTGAGGAGCTGAGGCCGGAGGGTGTGGCTCAGTCACACTGGGGCTTAGAGATGACGCTTGCTTTTATTTCTTTCAGGACACACAGTGCTTGGTGTTTGTCAAAGCAATATAAACAGAAGTAGCTATGGAGTTAAGCACTCTGCATAATTGATGCTTGATCCACTTGATTGTAGTTAGTTTAATTTTCCTGTCATTGACTTGATCCAAAAATTATTTATGCTTCCGATAGACAGTATCTGCATGAAGTAACAGAAACAGAGACAGAATGAATTTGAGCCCTACCCTAGCACCGCCGACAAATGACGGGGCTGAAAGGTGGCTGTGCTCCAACCCGGGTGAACTCTGAGTGCTCCTTTTGACGAAGTCGACGTGGGCCAAGCCTAACATAAGGCTTAGCATATCTTGCTCAAGAATGTTGGGGAATCTGTGGCTTCATTGTGTGTGATTCATATTCCTGTGATGGAGTTGCCATTAAACCTTTGAGGCAGTGAAACATGGACCACAGCCCAAGCGTTTCCAGTGTGGGCATGCCCAGAGAGCAGGAGCTGCATGGAGAGGAGCCGCAGCCTGTCTGCCGTGAGCACTATCCAGATGAAGATACACAGCATGCACCTCTTTTCTTTTTGACTCTAAATGTTAGGGAGCATCCAGTGACTCGGACGTGATGCAAAGTCCCTCTGTTTCCCTCAAAGTTGTATAATCACCTCTTTTCTTTCATGAAGACTATTCAGGGAGCCTCTGGAGTTTACAGAAAGGGTGTATTTCTCACTTGAAGCAACACAAGCAACTTTTTGTTGTCACAATTTGAAGGAGGCTATCATGTAGCCCAGGATAGCCTCAAAGCTACTGTAGGGCTTAGGCTAACTTTAAACTTTCGTGTGAGAGAATGGACATGCACGGCCATGGCGTGCATGTGGAGGTCAGAGGTCAGCCTTGGGTGTTAATCCATGCTTTCCATTTGTTACAGGGTCTCTTTTTGTGAGCTGCTGTCTGTGTCATGTTAACTGGTTTGTGGGTCTTCAGGGCTTAGCCTGCTTCTTCATTCCATGGTTATAGGAGTGTTGGGATTACAGGTGTGCCCTAAAGCACTGGGCTTTATGTGGGTCCTTGGGATTCAGATTCAGGTGCTCACACTCCTGCAGCAAGTGCTTCACCCGCTGACAACGCCCCAGATCGCCACCCTCAAATGTTTGGTTAGCCTGCCCTTCCCTCCCCAGTGTTGGGATTACAGCTGTCTTACGTTCCTGGTTTCCGTGATGTTAGGGATCAAACACAGGGCTTCCTGCTTTCCAGGCAGGTGCTCAGCCTGTGCCTTCAGCACCAAACAGCTTTCTAATGCTCTTTCGCTTGTCCATGTAACTCTTTAACTACCTCATTCCGAAATATTTCTTTTAAGGACAATGATTTGTCTGAGGCAGCTTTTCTCCATTCTGTCTGAATTTTAAGTTTTAAGGATTCTGTGTGATTTCTTGGACAATTCTGGTAGAAAGGGTAAAGTTTAAAAAAAAAAAAAGAGCAAAGTAAGACAAAACAGAGATGTTTCTCCTCCAGCATTGCTGCTTCGTGAGCTTGGCTTCATGAGGTGTCACAGTGCGCTGTGATGGGCATGTCCCATCACAGGTGGCCTCCTTGTGAGAAGGTAGCATGGGATAGAGGTGAAGGCATGGCTCTTGTTATTTCTGCGGCCTCAGACAAGTTAGTCACAGTAACTCAGGGACAACTTAGCAACTTAGTCAGATTTTCCTAGTAGGCATATACATGCGTTGTGTTGGTTGTATGTCATCCGAGAACATGCATACACATATCTTCCTCAGACATACGAGGAGATTTATATGGAAATCAGGAAATTTCGAAGTTTGTAAGCTGGGATCCAGGAGAGCTTTTGGGGTTAGTTCTGTCAGCCTTGCTGGTTAGTTCTGTCAGCTTGACACCATCTGGAACATCAGAAGAGAGTCATGAGGAAGATCTACCTAAAACCAGTCGGCCTGTGGCTGCGCCTGCAGGGGATCGGCCCGAGGATTACTCGACCTAGGAAGACCCACACTGACTGTGAGAAGCATCATTAGGCTGGGCCTGGGACTCTATGAGTACAAGGAACGAGGCCAGTAGCGAGCAGCTGTATGTACAAGTCCATTTGTGTTCTGCTTAGCTGTGGATAGAGTTGGCTATTGGCTGCCACTGCTGTCATAGACAATCGCCTGGAGATGTAAGCCTGATAAACCCCTTTTTTCCTAAGTCTGAAATCTCTCCAGGTATCTGATCACAGTAACCAAAATGAAACCAGGACAAGCACCGATCTCTAGGGGAGATTCCTCCACAAATGGACACAGAGAGCAGCTCTCCAGCCATCTGAGCACAGGAGCAATCACTGTGGGTGTGACCTTGATACCTCCTGCCTTTGCTTTCTAAGTGATGGATGCTGTTTTCAGTGCCCAGTACTGACCCAGGGGCCTCCCACATGCTGGGTGAATGCGCCACCATGGAGCCGCACCCCCAGCTCTGAGTAGCTTTTTGGAGATTCAAGTCCCACTACCACTCAGAAAGGAGAAACACATTTGTCATAATCAAAACAACAAACTGTAGAAGATAAAGAAACATACTTAAAAGTTGCCAAACTTCATTAACTCTTCACTAAAGTACTAAGAATGTACTGAAAGCTAAAAATCCTTTAGGATGAATGCAGAAAGAGTAAGTGAACGAGACGAGGAAGGCGGCAGGGGAAGGAAAACAGAGACTCGGGTTGATAAGACAAAGGACGATGCAGCAAGGGCTACGGTAGCTTACATGTGGTCATATCCTGTTGTGTAAGTAACAAGAAGAAGTCAAGGCTTTAAGCACAAAGAAATGGTAGCCATCTGAAGGGATGGATGATCTGACTACTGGCATCTTACCCTTACACACTGTGCTCACGGGCCGAGCTCCCACACAGTACCACACAGGAGTCTGTACCGGATTGTACAACTGTGAGTCAGTGCAAGCTAGGGGAGGTTAACATTTAGAAACACTTAAAAACCAAAAGTATCGGCCTTGAGAAAGAAGACTCAGCTTTGAACTTTATTCCATACATGGACAGCAATGACAGGTCAGTCATATATAAATATAAAAGGCCAGGAAGAGAAAAACCCCTCAAATAGAGCCATCCTTGTTGACATATTGGATCTTTAAAATTGTTTTATTCTTGTTAACTCCAAAAATAGATGATCTGCATCTTTGCTATGTCAATTTTCTGGCTTGTTACAGTGAAGAATTATGCTCTACCAAACTCCAGCACAGTGTGACCAATTCCCAACAGATTGGAGTGTCTCCCTGTGACAAAAAAGCCTCATTCTGTTTCACATATGAAAAGGGAATGTACTCCATCTCGTGAGCAATATGGAATATGTGGATCCATTAACCTGGCTCTCCAAACATGGAAAGTGTTACTTATCTTGGTAAATATCTTTAAAAAAATTCCACTGGCTTTCCACACTGGCTCAACTATCTGTTCTATGTCACAGTTTATACCATCTGGTTCTTGTTTCTGGGCTACAATTGCACTGCCAAGTTACCATTTCATGTAAGAGTCTTACATTGTGACACAGTTGCTATACAATGATTCAATTTCCATTAATAATTCAGAAAGTATGTTTTGCATAGATATAAATTAGAGATTACCATGTAACAATTTGTTAATTTTATTACAGCATTTGGCTTTGTTGTTGTTACTATGGGGATGCTGTTACAAAATATACTTCTAATTTGGAGATGTAATATTATTTTAAAATTTATAAACTTTTGAAAAAGATCTACATCCTTCCATATGTTGAAGAGAGAATTTGAGTGAATCATCAGTAACAGAAAAAGAAACATTGGGAGATTATTAGAAATACAAAGAAAAACTTTGGCTGGTTAAGTAAATTTTCTGGGGAACTACGTGGAATAATAGAACATGAGAGGAAAGGGTTTCATGGCATAGATTTGCCATTAATGAAGGTGGAAATTTACCTCCCTATTAATGCTATGTCGTAAGAAGTATTTCAAGAGCAGCTTGAGGTGGTGAGATGGCTCAGCAGGAAAGATAGCTGCTCCAAGCTTGATGACTTGACTTTGATTCCTGGAACTCACACTGTTGGACAAGGGAACTGGCTCCTGAAGTGGCCTATGACCTCCGAGTGTGCTGCAGCCACCCCACGACATCAAAACAAAAGGCCAAAGAACAAACTGAAGGGGGACATCAAGTTCGTAGGCATTTCATTTAATATTAACAAAAACCTCTGACCCTGCAGTTGAAAATCGTACAGTTCTAGAAAGAAAATACAGTATTCCAAAAGAAACCTGCAGACGAGTATTTCAGAAGTGATCTGGATCAGCTGTCTCTCTACTACTGTGACAAAATACCTAGAAAATAAACTTGAGGAGTAAGAAAGGTTGATTTTGGCCCCTGGTTTCTGAGGTTTCAGTCTGTGGTCAGTCATCTGGTGATCTTGAGGTTGTGGTAGAGGAAGGGTATTACGATGGGAACAGGTGGTGGATGCGGTTTGTTCACTTCTCCATGGCCAGGAAGGAAACGGTCAGGGACACCTCTCCTCGAGGCTTTGTGTGTGGGGCTCCTGTGTCGCACGAACATCAGTAGGAGGCAGAGAGGACAGAGGCTATGTGTATGCTCAGTAGTCTGATCTGTGAGCATCTGAATAATTAGTAGCTAAAATTCCCTGAAAGAAGTGAGCCTGCGACGGCCACCTGCTTGGTGCCAGGAGGCCTGGACAGGGAGCTAGCTGAGACAACCACCAGTCTGGCACCTTACAGGCCTGGATGGGTTCCCATGGTGGGGACTGAGCCAGAGGCCTGCCATCCCAAGCACAAGTGAGCCCAAGATAGACAACCCTTGCATGGGGCCACTTGGATGGGCCCAGGACAGAGCGAGCCTGAAATGACCACCAGACTGGTGTCTTGCAGGTTTGGGGGAACAGACCATGCCTGAAATGAACCCTGCCCAGTGCCATAATGCCTGAGTGAGGCATAGCACTCCTCAGACCACTACTGAGATGAGCTTTGACACTCAGAGATCCCCAGCACCACTAAGAAGAGCAAGTGGGTGGTGGAGAAATAGAAAAGAAAGAGAAACAGAAGGATGAGGACACAATAAAGAGAGGCAGACCTGGAGACTTGAGGGTGGTGAGGAACAGCCTGAAGTGTATTGTGGGTGATGCCACCTGGGACTATGGTGGAGTCCTGCCTGTGCTGCCAAGGGGACCCGTATCTGGGTCTGTGACCCTGCAGAAGCAGAGGTCTGTTACAACCAAAGGTCAGGAGAATGTCCAGGTCTGGGCTGCTATGTTGATATACAAGGGCTGTGCAGAACTGGCTCACCTCTTGCCAGGGCATCAATCATAGGAGAGCTGGCCCTGGGGTCATGAGAGCGGGAGAGCCCCTCACCAGATGCAGAACTCGGGAGAGGGGGCTTTGCACCTTGCCTGGGCAGCATAATAGAGCTGACCCTGGTGGTTGGGGCAAGGGCAAGCCTACCCTGAGTGGTGAGCATATGAAAGCTGGCCCCATCACTGTCTGCATTGTGGTGACATGGACAAGGGAGAGGCGCTCCCCCCCCTGCCCCTTACGACAGGCAGGAGAGCTGGCCCCGAGATCATCAGAGTGGAGGAGCTGGCCCTGCCCCTCACCCGCTGTAGCACTCAGGAGAGCAGGACCTGCACTCACCTGGGCAGCATAGTAGAGATGATCCTGATGGCAGTGTTTAGGTGAGCAGGCCCTGAGGGTGTGAGCATGGAGAGCTTGACTTACAACTTGTCTACCTTGGTGGGCTAGGGAGAGATGGCTTCCTCCCACCTCAGCCCTCGCCACCTATGGCAGGTGAGAGAGCTGGCCCCGAGGCCACGAGAGTGGGAGAACAGGCCATGTCCCACACCAGCTGCAACACTTTGGAGAGTGGTCCCTGTATCTCACCTGGCCCTGGTTGTGGCGGTTGCTGGCCAGCCAACCCTGGGGACTCGAGATGGGGAGAGAGTGGCTGACCAGCTGAGACACGTCTCAGGTTTATCCAGGGCTTTGAATTGGCCCATGCGAGCACCTACCGCACTGATGAACTGCTGAAGGGGCCAGACCTACAGATCCAAAACTATGACACAGGTCAACCACAGGATATCCGAAAGAAGTCCCAGTTAGATTCCAGTATTGATAGAGTAGCAGAAGCCAGAGACCTCGTACTAGACCGACTAGTCATTGCAATCAATATTTGCAAGCAAAGAAGTGTAGACAAATGGGTATCCTGTGGGAAACACCGTGACGCAGTATAGCTTCCGCATTAAGTTTTTTCTCTCTGCTGTGTGTGGGGGGGAGGCTGCAAGGGTGGGGGAGGGTACAAGAGGCGAGGGAGAGAAGTGGGATTGATGTGAAATTTACAAAGAACCAATAAAAAGTAAAATAAAAATATTCCAGAGACAGGAAGGGGCTTGGATCTCAATATCCCCTCTACCAATATAACTCCTTCAACCTGGTCCTGCTTTTCAACAGTTCCAACACTGTCCAGTCCTTCAGGACACGGCCTTAGAGCATTCAAAGCCTGATTCTGTGACACATGAATTTTTCCAGATGAGGAAAAATGTCTAGATCATCATTATTCCACTTCAAAAGATGACTTTGGGAACAGAAAGGAAACAGAATGCTGGGCAGTAACTGTTAGCAGTAGCTACATATTTCTTAGTGAGCGTGGAATAATGGTAGCACATTAACAATTATGTGAAAACTTCACATTGGGATCTTGCAGAAACCCTTATATGTCCAGAGGCTATCCCACAAAAAGAAAAGTATTGATATTCTTCATTGGCCCCCAAATGTACATGTCCAGCCGTTTGTAAGACTTCACCATCAAGAGATTATTCAAGAAATTATGAGAATGGCCATTTACTGTGTTTTGTTGAAATCAAAGCAGAGTTTGGCATCATCACAGAAGTCATTTGTGTACAATGTGAATACTGGCAACATTTGTATCATAACTTCTTAGAGTAAGATCATAAAATCACACCAGAATCATTTGGGTAACAATTGTAAAATATAATTTAAATATTTTAATACAATGTGTGTCAAGTAATGTAGGGAACAGTTACTGTCAATTTTGTGGATTAAAAAGTACATGTTTCTGATTGCTTAGATACTGTGTATTTTTTAAAAGTTTGTTAGTAGCTTTATGATACTTATCATATGCTCATGAAAACTTAGAGCATATAAGATAGCAATTAAGTAAACAAATGTCAAGTTTTTCCTGTGATTCCCTTTTACTGCATACAGTTGTTTTCAAAAAAAAAAAAAAAGTACATGTTTCTATAAGTAAACTTTTGGGGTAGATTTTTGCCATGTAAATTATATAGCTAGAGGAGAATTTCATATGTATGGGTTGAATTAAAAAGGAATGAAGGTAAAAATAGAGGGTCCAAATGTATGACAGATGCCTGTAGAAATTATAAGATGGCATAACAGACTCCTTTTTTCTCAGTGGCTGAGTTGTTTAAATGTTGACATTATAAAAAAGAGGGCTGTGGTCCAATGTGGGAACAATAAATAAATCAACGTGTCATATAATGTGTTATGTTTTTGAAAACCAGTAAAAAAGATTTCAAATATTTTCATCACAAGAATGTTAAGGCTCTAAGATAAGTCACACATTATTATGCAGCCATTCCAGAATGAAGTCACATTTCAAAATGACATGTTATACACGATAATGCATTAAGGATTTGTCAACCAGGAAAACAAGTTAAAATTTTTATGTCACATAATCCAATAATATAATGAAAAAGTTTAATATTGTAAAAATATTTTTTAAAGATTTATTTTTATTGTTTTAAAATTACGTGTAAATGTGTGCGTATGTGTGAGAAAGCTTATGTACACGAGAGCAGGTAAAAGCATCAAATCTCTAGGAGCTGGAGTTACAGGCAGTTGTGAGCCATTCCATGTGGCCGAGAGCTGAGCTCAGGTCCTCTGGAGAAAGAGCAGTATGTACTCTTAGTCACAGCCATTTCTCTAGTTCCCATGACAATATTTTTGATACTATCAAATTTTAATTATGTTTTAAGAACTAATCAAATGCCTTTTGACCTTCACCAAACACTAGATTATGTCTAGAGCATACTAAACATAAAACATATCAAATGTGTGATGGGGCAGTTGGTTGGGAGTGTTATTAAAAAGTAAACTAGAGGCTGAGGTTGTTGGCTTTGGCTGACATTCCTGCAGAGAGTCAGCTATGGATTACAAACCTTGAGTTCAAGTCTAGCTTGGGCTAGCGGAGCAGGGGAAACCATAGGTTCAGAACCAGTGTAGGCTAGGTAGCTACACTCTTTCCTCAGAAACCAAACCAAATAAACAAAAAGCTAATTGGAATTAGTGGTTGTACCTCTTTTAGAAACTATGAAGTCTCTTAGTTATCTGACTCCGTGGATGTTTCTGAGATGACTGTATACAGCATCTGAACACTCACTGTTAATACAACAACATCCAGATATTATGATATGATAAGGTGATAAAATCTAATTGTTCTAATTAATAAATAATGATGCTGCATTATCATTGTTTATAATGTTTTTTATAAAAAATTTTATTAGAAATGTTTTTATAAAAAGCCTGTAACTCCAGCTTCTAGAGATTTGATGCTTTTACCTGCTCTCCATGGGCACTATACTCATGTACATAAGCTTTCTCACACATACGCACGCATTTACACGTAATTTTAAAACAATAAAAATGTATAAATAAATACATTTTTTATAATGTATTTATAATGTTTTCAGCGTACATAGGCTGTCGCAGCCAGTTAGGAGTGTTAGTTCAAAGGCTGTCAGCTTTCTCCGTAGAGGTCAGGGAGTAACTGATGTAAGTCTTGAGGACTGTGGCATCTGTTGCAAATGTGGCGCTCCGCTGCAGTACAGAAGTAGCCCTGCAAGTGAGAACAGGCGCAGCTGCCTTACACATTTGCAGGCCCTATCAAATGCTCTTCAAGTATCTTGTAAATGTTTTCTTTCAGTGCTTTTCTAAACATTTAAAATGTTAAAGGGATTTTTGCTGGTTGCCTGTGCAAAACCAGAGAGCACAACTAAGTTTCTGAGTCATGGCTAGCTGATTTCTGATGCCGACGGCATATACGCTTTAAAAACTTGTGAGAGAAAAACAATCACTGCAGTTACATAAACGTTTATGATCGAGCTTGAAAGATGCCGAGAGTGGGGTATCAGGCAGGACAGTATCACACAGCCTTGGTTTATTGTATATAATATTAGGATACTTTAAGTTTATGTTTAACTGTGTCAGTATCAGTCACCAGTGGAGAATTTCCTCAACTTAAAGAACGAGAACACATAATATGAGGTGCAATTTCACAGGAAGTATTGTCCATTCCTTCACTGGCCATTCCTTCACAACAAGGCTCAGTGCAAACAGACGGGACCTGGCTCACTAAGGCTCCGTTGTAAATTTTGGTTTTAAGCTGGTGTGAAAGCCATTTGCACACAGCAGAACCACACTTTAAATTTTGACCTTTCTCTAGGATAACAGTGCATGTGACATAACTTCTGGGAAGCAGTGAAGAGCTGTAGCTTCAAGTCAGCCAATGGCTGTGAGGCAGAAATATCGCTACCACGCGGTGCTCTGTGTAGCTACGGGAGTGTGCTCTGTAGGTCAGGTGCAGGAAATGGACTTTCACACATTGGCAACATCTGATGGGCTCCTCAGCACACTGCCAGCTGTAAGATGAGGAGCCTAAGTAAGTAGCAGAACTGCTGCAATGAATTCATTTGCCAAGAAAAAAATGCTACTTTGTTATTTCATTGCAAGTTATTTTATAAATTAGATGATCCCCTTAACGTTGTGACTACAATTTTGAATCATCCGTTGGTCAATAGTCTGATTTGTGAATTTTGCAGTGTCCTTTCTCTTTACAGTTGTTATAATGGCAAAGTAAACACTACATGTCTTAGAAATGTCCACAGGAGGAGGAGACGCTCTCTGCTGATTGCGGAGTTCCGGTAGGTAACGCTGGAAACCTGTTCTCATTGAGGGGTGTGGTCTGCTCACAAGCAGGTCCGCAGAGAGGAATTCCACCTCCAAGAAGACTTGGCTCTGGCCTCTCAGAAGCTTCTGGCCTTGTGTGGAGTTGGTGTTCTACAGGCTAAAATTTATGGTAATGTGTATTTCTTTTTACCCTCTTCTTTCTGAGTTATATGACCAGTAGTAGCTCGAAGTCCACTATTTTTACTTTAAAACAAACAGCAGTGTGAAACCTTCCTACTTTTTATCAAATAAGCAGAAGAAGAGGTCGGAAGGTTCCGGTTATGTAGAGAATGCTGTGTGGAGGTATCCCTGTCCCTGTCTGTGTCATATCGCGCTGTGTCACGTGGGGTGTATGTGTGTGCAGTCCTCTGTCTCCCTCCACCACCTGTGTCATCCGTGTCTGCATCTGCCCCTCAACCCCCCGTATCTTCAACAGTAGGTAGGGCCACGTAGCTTTACAAAGCCTGCTGGAATTAACAACGTATTTCGTATTTAACGGCATCCTGTCTGCTCTCTAGTCAGCGAAACATATAGCCTTGAAGATGGCTTCAGAGACAAAAATAAATTACTCAAAGCCAATGCTTTTAGATAAAAATACAAATACCTTGAACTGAACTCAAACAAAACTTTTAGAAATAACCTTTCAAACAAACAGAAGGAGGCTATTTGAAGATAGAAGAAGAGCTACTTCTGAGCCAGTGATGACAGCATGCTGAGGACCACAGGTATTTTGCAATAGATCTCGTTAGAATTTGAAAGCACTGTGAAGAAAGAAGTTCTTTAAAGTGAGAGAGCTGCTCTGGCTGAGCACCACCTGCAAGGGGATCTGAGGGGGAAGGGCGGGCCTGGTGCTCTGCCCACTGAGGGAGCCAGCCCAGAGCCCTGGCCTAATTATTGCTCTCTTCAGAAGCTTTTGAAAGCATGAGATGGTGAAGGCGCTACAGCTAGCCTTTAAAAATCTTTCTCATGCCCTTAGCATATCCCTGTGCATTGGAAAGGGGTGAGTGTGTGTACCTGTGTGCATGGGGCAGACGGAAAGATACACGCATAAGTGGTGGATTACCCTCATGTTAATTGGTTTGTGTTTCACCTGGGCTTTCCCCTGGGTAATTTATTATTTATAAGTGATGGACTTCTTGATCCTCCAGGAATGAAGCTTTTTTAATAAGCTGGTTTGTTTCTTTTCCTATAGCTATCACGTAAGTCCTTAAAATGTGTCACCTACACACTTCCATTCCACTGGAAAAGTGCTAAAGTAGACACAACCCATCAATAAGATATAAATTGAATGAAATAGCAGTTCAGACTAAAGTTTTTACTTCAAAGTAATGGATAATTATTTAGTATGTATTTTCTTGTGTGTTACTTTGGGGCTTGTTATTGGAGATGACACCTTCAGCCTCTGCCTTACTCAGCAAGTGCTGTACAACTAGTTGTCACTCCAGCCCTTGAGGTGATTTACTGAGAAATTAAGACTTTGAATTAAGACTGACATGCAAAAGCATTAATAATAAAAGTCTATTTTAAATAGTTTTTATTTGGAATTTATGTGACTAAATTTGACGATCAAGTTGTAATTAAGTACAAAATTGATGAATATAAACCAAATAAATAAGGAACATAAACTAACTTCTCAAAGGGTGCAAAAAAGAAAAAGGCATCATTCGATATAAAATCTGAGTTGTTCTTAAATATATGACTGCAGTTACAAATTTCTAAGAATTTGTTTTCTGGAATATACTTTATAAAATGTTACATCATTTATTTAGTAGGACAAATCAGTTTTGAGTTAAAATATGAGAATACTACCACACCTTTAATCCTAGCACTCAGGAGGCAAAGGCAGGTAGATCTCTGATTTTGAGGACAGCCTGGTCTACAGAGCAATTTCCAGCACATCCAGGGCTACACAGAGAAACCCTGTCTCAGGAAGCAAAACAACAAAGCAAAACAAAACACCAAACCAAACAAAAAAAAAAAAGAAATTTGGCAAATATTAAAGATAAAATTAAAAGTCACATAGAAGCTGAAGTTACATAAAAGTTCCCCTCTGCCACATCCCTATTCCATCAGGGGAATCAGCTAATCATCATCATCATCATCTTCTTCTTCTTCTTTTTCTTCTTCTTCTTCTTCTTCTTCTTCTTCTTCTTCTTCTTCTTCTATTCCATCTTTTCATGATAAATTAATGAAGTAAAAATTAATTTTAATGTTATCTATGTTAAGTGGAGAAATGTGCTCACTTCAGAAATATTAAAATCTCTTCCTTAAAACAAGAGGAAGCCGGGCTGGAGAGATGGCTCAGAGGTTAAGAGCACTGGCTGTTCTTCCAAAGTTCCTAAGTTCAATTCCCAGCAACCACATGGTGGCTCAAAACCATCTATAATGAGATCTGGTGTCCTCTTCTTGCCTGCAAATGCAGGCAGAATACTGTATAAGTAATAAATACATCTTAAAAAAAGAATTAAAAAAAAAACAAAACAAGAGGATGCTGAGGTGACCATTGCTGTTGCTATTTAATGGAACACTTGCAATATTGGCAATCGCTATATGTAATAGAAGACCATGGGAGAAAAAAACATGAACAATGATGTTCTTACTAAAACACAAGTACGGAAACGGAAGAAAAACGACCCAAGAAAACTGTATCAAGAAATCAACACCAGAACTAACAAATTAATTTTGCAAAAAAAAAAAAAAAATTAGGTCTCAGGGTATTATAGATGAGTGACTGCCTGGCCACCGCTTGCTTCCCCACAGAAAGGTGAACGTCTTTAGCATATGGTTTTGATCTTGGAACTGATGACATCCGTAAAGCCACCATGAGGAAGTACATAGTCATAGCGAAGTCCCTGAGCCTACAGGGCTCAGTTAGGCTTCAGTTCTGTCTCCTGGAACCTTGCAAACCTTCTGTCACAGTTTCACAGTTTCATTTAAATTGCTTCCTATGTAAGTTTGGTTTTTTGTTTGTTTGTTTGTTATGCTTTGTTTTGTTTTGTTTTAACTCTTTGGAACAGAGTAGAAAGTTTTTAGCTAGAAAACAAATTCCCAGATTTGAGGAAGCTGAAGATACCACTGATAATGTGGAAGGTTTGGTGTGGGTTTGCCTGTCTCCTGGCCTAACTCAAGATGTCCTCTCTAAGAAACCAGGCAAAGGTCTGCATGGAGAAAGAACTGGTGACTGTGATTCATCTTACATGGATGGACATTGTAGTTTACAGCTTCTGAGCCCTCAGTGCCTTTCAGGCTTCTGGTCAACCCTGGTCCTTCCAGTCTCTCCTCTGGACTAGCCGACTTTCTAGCAAAGGTTCTCTCAGACTCCATCACGGGCTGTGAGTAGGGCTGCCTGTGTAGTGTCTGTGGGCTTGTTCAGGAGATCTGTCCTCAAGGTGGTTTTGGCGGTGTCTCCACCCTCCCTCCTGGTTCTCAGCTTCACATAAGGGACTTTACATACAGACTTCTAAAAAGTTCTGTAGAGCAAATAGCAGTAAGACAACATTTCAAACAAAGCAGCAAAATAAGAAAATAATAGGTTCAGTTTATTATTACATATATATGCAAAAGAAAATATAATTTTATACAATACTACAAGAGTGATAAGTGTTATATGTTGAGGCCACTGCATATTAGACCAATATGAAGAGCCTATTCAATGTTCAGATGAGAACACAGGCTAGACAACTTCAAAGAACATGTATAAAAAAAGAGCATGTGGCAAGACATAGCTCTGCTCAAAACTGAGTGTCTAATTTTTTCCTGTGGTACTGAGGACTGAACTCAAGGCCTGCCTCATGCTGGTCCACGCTTAACCTGTGATCCTGCTGCCAAAGCCTCCCAAGTAGCCGGGTTTACAGTCCTAGGCTGCCAGATCTGGCCTGAGGGTTTGAATTCTAGAGCAGCATTTGTGTAACTTTTTTTTTTTTTTAACTGTTTAAGCACCACGAATCAGTCACTACAGAAAAGCAGTAAGGCACTGCCACAGTGGGCTGCTTTGTAAGGCAGTTACATGCAGTGTCTGCATTAGAAATGGCTAGAGTCCTTTTGGAGATGAGACTCATAAAACTGGCCCAGAAAACCCCTAAGACTTAAGCACGCTTCTCTGTTTCCCTGAATTCCAGTTCTGGGAATCCATCCATAATGGTGAGTTCCTGACCAGACTCTGGGAGCGTGGGGGGAGGGCAGGCAAGGCTAGGCTGTATGTGTGCTGCTGTGTGAGTGCATGCATGTGCTCATCTCAGCTAGACTTTCAGTTAATCCGTGGTTAAGCTAAGCGTTTAGGAGAAAAAAAATGTGCTAATGTATTTCTACAGAGAAATGTGTAAACTAAATTTCAACATAAAAAAAAAAAAAAAAAAAACCAACTCAGTTTAAAGAGTAGAAAATAGGGTGTCCAAGTGGGTTCCATAGTAATGGGAAGAGGGACTGCCTCTGACATGAACTGATTGGCCTGCTCTTTGATCACCTCCCCCTGAGGGGAGAGCAGCCTTACCAGGCCACAGAAGATGACAATGCAGCCACTCCTGATGAGATCAATAGACTAAGATCAGAAGGAAGGACAGAAGGACCTCCCCTATCAGTGGACTTGGGGAGAGGCATGTGTGAAGAAAGGGGTGGGAGGGTGGGGTCAGGAGGGGAGGAGGGGGGGTGCTTATGAGGGGATACAAAGTGAATAAAGTGTAATTAATAAAAGTTAAAAAAAAAAAAGAAAATAGGATATACTCCAAATGCTAAAAAGAAAAAAAAAATAAATAACAACAGTGTCACAAAGGAAAGGCACATAACTATTCCATGACAGGCAGGCAAGCAGGGGTATATTTAGGTACAAAAGAATATTGAATAGAACAAAAAGAAAGTGTAACATAGAACTGAACGTTTGCATGGCGCAATAGCATAAAAATGCACTTACAGAAGGGCGTTTCCAGAGTTTGGAAGAAAACTTAGAGAAATATAAATAGTATTTAAAGTTCTTGGGTCCATTTCTCTATAAAAATGGCTGAGTGCAAAACTGGGGAGCTCAGATTATTCAGATTAAATTCGTGTCCACAAATAACACAATTGAAATGATCATAACTCATTTGTGTGAAAGGCAAATACACCTGATTTTGTAAAACTGCAACATTCACAAGAGCCTCTGCATGTGTTGGTTGGGTTAGCCTGGCGTGCAGACCAGGTGCCTTGCGTTTGGCAGTGGACATCTCTGCACTCAGCCACAGAAGCAGCAGGATGGTGCAAGCTGTGAGAGCATGAGCTTTTCAAAGCCCATGTCTAAGGTGGTGGGCAGATGTGAAGGCAGCTGAGAACAATTACTTTTCTTTCCCATCCTGGCAGCTGCATCTTAGTTCTCAGAGTAGGAGTGTGGGGCTCCAGTGTGCTTTTGAAGAGCTGTGATTTCAAGGTCTCCCAAAGTGCTTACATGGTGACAAGTCAATGTGACATTTGAAAATGAGGAACTTCACATCAGCAATGACAATAAGGACACCACCACCAAAACCACCACCACCACCACCACCAACAACAACAACATTAACAACAAACCCTTCTCAAGATACGAGGGAAAGTTCTGAGAACAACAGAATTCTGTTGGTGGAGGGTATTTATTTGTTTTTGCTTATGTGTGTATGCACGTTCATGTGCACATTTGTGTATGTATTCACATGCATGCAGTCCTGTGAGTGCACATGCATGGGTGTGAGCATGCATGTGCAAGCCAGAAGAAAAGCTCAATTGTCATTCTCAGAAATGTCATCCACCTCCTTTGAGACAAAGCCTGTCACTGGCCTGGAGACACCAATTAAGCAGGAATGGGTAGTCAGTGAGCCCTAGGGATCCTCCTGTCTTCACCTCCTCAGAACTGAGATTGGAAAGACACACTACCAATGCCCTGCCTTTTCAAATCAGTTCTGGAAATGGAAATAAGATTCTTCTCTTTTTTGAGTTGGAAATAGATTATTTTCTCATATGATATAGTTGGATTATAATTTCCCTTCCCTCTCTGCTCCTTTCAGTTCTTCCTCACCTCTTCCCTCTTCTGATTCTACTCACTTTCTGTCCTTTAATAATAAAGAATAGGCTTCTAAGAAAAATAGCCAAACATGACAAAATAAATTATAATTAGATGAAGGAAAAACTATCATATTGAAGTTGGATACAACAATTCAACAGGAGGAAAAGAGTCCCAGGAACAGGCCCAGGAGTCAAGTACCACTTGTTCTCACAGTCAAGAGAACCATGAAAATACTAAGCAAATATCTATATCTATATGCAGAGGGCCTAGTGTAGACCCATGGAGAGCCTGTGCTTGCTGCTTCAGTCTCTGTGAGCTCATTTGCACCTTGATTAGTTAATTTAGAGGCTCTTGTTCCCTGGTGTCCTCCGTTCTCTCTGGCTTTTACAGTCTTTCTGACTCCTCTTCCATGGGGTTCCCTGGGCTCTTGGGGAGATAGTTGATGGAAACCTCTATTTAGACTCTCCACATACTGTCTTGTGAAGTTGGCCTTAACTCAAACCAGACATGGATTGGACACTCCCACAAGTTCTGTGCCACCATTGCCCTAGCATACTGTGCAGCAGGACAGATTGTATGTCAAGGGTTTTGTGGCTGCATTAATTCCATGTTTCTCTTTAAGTAGCCTGCACAGTACCTTCCCACACCAAAGAGTGTGGAAGGGATAAAAGATCCATGTGGGAACCATCTGGACAACGAGCTGTATGGGTGCTGACAATGGTTCCCCAGAGCCAGTTTGCAGGGAGCAGCCTTTTGCCTTAGCCACAGTCTATGCTGTTTGGGAATTTCCATAGGATCGCCTTGGCCAACAACTCAATTGAATGCAATCCAGCTCAGCCACTGAAAGTCTTGCCTGGCTGCAAGAGATGGTCACTTGAGATTCTGTAACCCATTACTAGGAGTCCTGATTAGGACAACCGTTATAGATTCTGGAAAGTTTCCACCCCTGAAGTGCCCCCAATTCTAGCTATCTCTCCCTTCACCCAACACCCCCTACCTGATCCCCCAGTTCCCACTTGCCTCCACAGTCCACCTGAAAATCTATTTTGTTTTCTCCTCTGAGGGAGATCCCTGCAGTCCGCTTACAGCCCTCCCTTTTACCTAAGCTCTCTGGATCTACAGACTGTAGCTTGTTTGTCATTTCATGATGGCTAACATTCCCTTGTAGGTGAAAACATACCATATTTGTCTTTCTTGGTTTGGGTTTCCTCACTCAGGATGCCTTTTTTTTTCTAGTTCTATCCATTTGCCTACAGATTTCATGATGTAATTTTTTAAATAGCTTAGTAATACTTCACTGTGTACCACATTTTCTGTATGCATTCTTTTGTTGAAGGACATCTAGGTCATTTTCAATTTCTGGCTATTATGAATAGAGTTGCAGTGAACACGGTTGAACAAGTGTCCTGGTGGTAGGATAGAGCATCCTTTTGGTATATGCCCAAGAGTAGTATAGCTTGGGTTTGAAGCAGATCAATTCTCATCTTTCAGAGGAATTGTCATATTGATTTCCATAGTGGGTGTACAAGTTTGCACTTATTTCTCATCCTTTCCAGTATGGGCTATCACTTGTGTTATTTATCTTAGCCATTCTGACAGGTGTAAGATGGAGTCTCAGAGTAGTTTTAATTTGCATTTCCCTGATAGCTAAAGATGTTGAACATTTCTTTAAGTATTTCTCGGCCATTTGAGACTCCTCTATTGAGAATTTTCTGTTTAGAACTCTTCCCCATTTAAATTTTTTTAAAAATATTAGTTACAGTTTATTAACTTTGTATCCCAGCTGTATCCCCCTCCCTCATTCCCTCCCAACCCCACCCTCCCTCCCTCATCTCTTCCTTGCCCCTTTCCAAGTCCACTGATAGGGGAGGACATCCTCCCCTTTCATCTGACCCTGGTTTATCAGGTATCTTCAGGACTGGCTGCAAAGTCCTCCTCTGTGGCCTAGCAGGGCTGCTCCTCCCTTGGGGAGGGGGGAGGTCAAAGAGCCTGCCATGTCTTCCCCATTTTAAAATTGGATTATTATTATTATTATTATTATTATTTTGATATCTACTTCCTTGAGTTCTTTGTATATTTACTCTGTTGAATGCAGAGTTAGTGAAAATCTTTTCCTGTTCTGTGGGCTGCTGCTTTGTTTGAATGACAGTTCCCTTTGCCTTACAAAAGCTTTTCAGTTTTGTGAGGTCTCATTTATTAATTGTTAACTTTAGTGCTTACACTCTTGGTGTTCTGTTCAGGAAGTCTTCTGTGACAACACATTCAAAGCTATTCCCGCTTTCTTTTCTGTCAGGTACAGTATATCTTATATTGGGTTTTATGTTGAGATCTTTGATGCAGTGGACCTTGAGTTTTTGTGTAAAGTGATAAATATGAGTCTATTTATATTCTTCTACATGCACATACCCAGTTCGGCCAGCACCATTTGTTGAAGATGTAAAAAGGGTCGTTTCTCTGATTTCTTTAACCCAGTCTATTTGTTGTTTGTATACAGGAATTTTACTGATTTTTGTGTGTGTGTGAGTTAATTTTGTATCTAGCTACTTTTCTGAAATTTATCAGCTTTAAGAATTCCCTGGTAGAAATTTATGTACAGGGTTGTATCATCTGATAATAATACTACTTTGACGTCTTCTTGTGAATTTTCCCCTTTATCTCCTTCAGTTCTTCACCGTTGCTCAAGTGAAGACCTCAGGTACCGTCGTGAATATGTGTGAAGGACGTGGACAGCCTTGCCTCGTTCCTGATTTTAGTGGAGATGCTTTGAGTTTCTCTCCATTTGACTTGATGTTGGCATAAATTTGCTATCAACTTTAGGTTTGTCTTTATTATGTTTAGGTATATCCATTTTATCCTTAATCCCTCCAGGACTTTTATCATGAAGAGGCATTAGGTTTTGTCAAAGGCCTTTTCTGCATCTAATGAGATTATTACATAATTTTTTCTTTCAGTTTTTCATATAGTGAACCATCCTTGCATCTCTGGAATGAATGAAGCGTATTTGATCATGGTAAATGATCTTTTGATGTATTCTAGGACTCAGTTTGCAAGGATTTTATTGAGTAATTTTGCATCTATGTTCATAGAGCAAACTGATTCATCATTTTCTTTCTTTGTTGAGTCTTTATGTGGTTTGGGTATCAGGATGACTGTGGCCTCATAACTTGAATTAGGCTCCTTCTTCTTCATTTTGTGGAATAATATGAAAAGTATTGGCGTTAACCCTACATTTTGGGGGGGACTTTTAATGACTGTTTCTATTTCACTAGGCGTTATAGTCGATTTCAACTGTTTATCTGATCTTGATTTAACTTTTTTAAGTGGTACTTGTTGATGAAATTATTCATTTCTTTTAGACTTTCCAGTCTGATGGAATATCTCCTTCCAACTCTTTACCGTGAGGTAGTGTCTGTCCTTGATGTTGAGCTGTTTCTTGAATGCAGCAGAAGGATGGATCCTGTTTTCACATCCCTTCTGTCTGTGTGTTCTTATTTGGGAATGGAGACCATTGATACTGAGAGATAACAATGGCCAATGATTGTTGATTACTGTTATTTGTTGTTATTGTTGATGATGGTACTGTGTGTGTGCACCTGCGCTTTCCTTCTTTTGATTTTGCTGGTATGAGTTTATTTATTTCCTGTGTTTTTTTGGATGTACTTAACCTCCTTAGGTTGAAGGTTTCTTTCTAGCATTTTCTGTAGTGCTGGATTTGTGGACAGGTATTGTTTAAATTTGACTTTACCATGAAATATGTCATTTTCTCCCTATATGGTGACTGAAAGTTTTGCTGAGTATAGTAATTTATGCCTGTATGTGTGGTCTCTTGGAGTCTGCAGTACATCTATCCAAGTCCTTTTGGTTTTAGAGTCTTCACTGAGAAATCAGGTGTAATTCTAATAGTTCTGTCTTTATATGTTACTTGGTCTTTTCCCCTTGCAGCTTTTACTATTCTTTCTTTGTTCTGTGTGTTTAGTGTTTTGATTATTACGTGGCGAGGAAACTTCCTTCTCTGTCCCACTCTGTTTGGTGTTCTGTATGATTCTTGTACCTTTATATGCATCTCCTTCTTTATGCTGGCATCTCAGCATCTGGGCTTGGTGTAATTATAAGTCTAGGTGTGGATCTGCTCTTGTCTTTGTTGTGTGAGTATTTTGTTTCTTGGTTTGTGTTTCCTCTCTGGATTTTCAGAGAATATGATGGCTGCAGTTTGCCCATCTTCTTAGCCTACTCGGCTGGTATGTTCACAGGAATGCCTGCTGGTGTTGGAGGCCAAGATACTGGGATGAGTTGGGGGAAGGAAGGTTGGAGAAGGTCTTTGTGATCCATTGGAGAGTGGAGTCTAAAGGAAAGAGAAACCATAGCAGGTTTCCAACTACAGATCTGGGGATGAGACCAGGGAGGGGGGAGTGAGGTTGGGTGGGGTAAGTGGGAGATGGGGAAATTAGATCTCAGGAGCAGTAGGGGAAATGTTAGTACCTTCAGCTTACTTGTTGTCCTTGGAGGAGAGGCCCTTGGGTTAGCAGGGAGTGTCTGCTAGAGTTGGGGTCTGGAATAAAACAAGGAGCTGGGGGAAGGTAGTTAGGAGGGGATGTTTTGTGGGATCCACAGGAGATGTTGGCAGGGGTAAGGGAAGGCTGCAGCTGGTGTTGTGTTGCAGCACTAGAGACAAGCCCTGGGGATTGGGTCTTGGAGAACCGAGAGAGAAGAGACCTGCAGGTTTTCTGGTTTTCTGGCAGGCATGCATACGGCCTGTTGGACCATATGAGACTCTTAAACTTGCAAGTCAAGCACTTTATCCTCTAGTCCAAACTTTTTTTTTTTTTTTTTATTGAAAGAGGCTAAAGCTACTACAAGCAGAATGACTTGGCACATACCTAGACATGGTGGTAAAGTTTTCCACAGTCAAGAATCACCTGAGAAGAGGGTCTCAACCTGGAAACTGTCTAGATCAGCTTGTCCAATGTGTATATCTGTGGGACTGTCTTGACTCTTAATTAAGATAGGAGAACCTATCTTGGATGTGGGAAGTACCGTCTTACAGGCTGAGGCCTGAGAGTGGAAGAATGAAGGAAGCTGGCTCAGCAGGAGGGAACAGGCAGCTCGGAGCAGTCAGCTCTCCACTCCTGTCTGGGGATGGTGTGACGAGCTCTTCTCTGTGACTTCCCCTTGGTAACTGTGATCTGGAACTGCAAACTGCGAAAATCCCTTCCCCACTAAGCTGCTTTTGCTCATGTTGTTTTCTCACAGCAAATGACAGCAGAACGCCATGTTAGGAGGTAGACATAGACACTTCCATCTTGAGGAGAAATGAGGCCTTTACTTCAGAATCCATAAGGGCACCTTACTAGACAAGGAAGTGCTCTGTTCAAAGCCAAAGGCGGGGGCTGTGCACTCTGGGCTGGGGAGCAAGACTGTTGCTCATTCTCTTGTGCCCCAGCTCAGTGACACTGTGTGACTCTGTGGCAACCCCTTGGCTTCTCTGAGCCTTGGGTGTCCCTTTTGCGAATGGTTGCCCCTGCCTCCCAGGGTTTTTTTTTTTTTTTTTTTTTTTTTCAGGAACGAGATGAGATCACACACTGTAGGCTCTCCATCAGCACTAGTGTCATTGCTTCTGGCAGAAATGAGAACGTGTTTTGAAGGGAGCCTCTGGAGACTGTGAAGTTGAGATCTCTCCAGATAACCAGGGTTCTAGAGAGCCCCGGAGGCTGCTGGGCCAGCGAAATATTCCTACTTATTAGGGCTCACAAGGGAGCTGTGCAGGACCACAGCTGAGCACAGGGCAGAAGCCGTGCTCACCGAGAGGCGAAAGCAGCACCTGTCAGCGTGTTTTATTTATTTGCAAGTTTCCTTACTAAGGTTCGGTCATGTTCTGACCTAGTAAGCTGTCAGAAAAGCAGACGCATAGCAGAGAGGGTGGACTTTAGAGTCCTGGCATGGCTGATGCGCCCATCAGCCATTTTCCTAAACCTTGCAAAGCGCAGGTTTCTCTGCAGGACATGAGGAAGGGCGGGTCCTTCCCTGCCGTTTGCCTCCTCCTTCCTTCCTTGACTGAGATAAGAAAACAACACAGTGAAGAGAAAGGAACGCTCAAGGGTAAAGAAATCATTAAAAAGTTTTTGAGATGGGAGATGAAGTTGGTTTTGGAACAAGTTTTACTTGTATGCTGAAGTTCTTGCTCAGATTCTGACCTGGAGGAGTGGAGCTGAGCACAGGAGTCAAAGCCTCCGCCAGCTGAGCCAGTGGCCCTCCTTACCTTCCATAGCCAGGATCCTGTCAGGCAGTGTTACCGTGCTCCCTGACCAGGTGTAGACCCACTTCTCACAGAGCCATGGTTTTTTCTCCTAAGCCAGGAGCTTCGGTCAGCTTCCGAGGGTTTGTTCCCTGCATCTGTGAGAATGTTCTGCTTTTAGGGCTCTCTGCATTGTCTTCATTTCTGGGGAGAGGCAGACACAAGGGCAGAAAGCCCTGCAGATGCTTCCCCATGAACGCTCTGCAGCACCCTGACTTCCTATCGTAAGCTGACAGGAATGCTTCTCCCCTCTGAGCTTTCTAAAGCAGCCAGGTCAGTATTGGATGCTCTCTCTGTGTGCTTTAATTCCCAGGGCTCCTCCGTGGTCCTCCAGTGTGCCATTAAATAATCTAAGGGTAGGGTTCAGCCTTGTCTTAAACATTTACGGAACAAATAACCTCTCCTTATGTGAAACAATGCATAAAAAGTAAGATACATGGGCAGTGTTAATGTTGAATGTGTTTACTTTCCCATAGCTAAAACAAAATATCCAAGATCTTCATCTTAAAAAAAGAAGAGAGAGAGAGAGGGAAAAAAAAAAGGTTTATTTTGGCTGTTTCAGAAGTTTTAGTTCAGGGTCACTTGGCTCTTGTGACATCTCATATGATGGAGGAGGACTGCTCAATTCAGAAAGAAAGAGAGGAACAGAAAGAGTCCAGGCCCCTAATATCCATTTCAAGGGCATAATCCCTGAGACCCAAATTTTGTTCATTACACTGCATTTCTTAGATGTTCTCCTGTCTTTAATTACGGCTCCTTCTTTCTCCAGCTTCATCCTTTTCTTCTTTCTCTTCCCCTCCCCTCATTCCTCTCTTTTCGAGACCAGGTCTCATTGTGTAGTGGCTGGCCTGGACTTTGCTATGTCGACCAGGCTGGCTCCAAACTCATAGACACCTACCGCTGCCAGATATCTTAAAAAAGATTGATTGATGATTTGCATGAGTTTATTGCACCATCTTCATGAAGGATCTCTCAGAGGTCAGAGGAGGGCATCGGATCCCCTGGAACTGGAGGCATTTGTGAGTCACCTGTTCTGGGTATTGGAACGGGAACCCAGGCCCCCTGTGGTGCAGTAAGCTCTCTTAACTGCTGAGGCATCTCTCTCCTCTCCTTTCCTCTCTCCCTCCTTCCCTCCCTTCCTCTCTCCCTCTCTCTCTTCCTCTCTTTTTTTGTTTCTTCCTTCCTTTTTCATCGTGTCTCCCTCCCTTCCCCCTTTTTTCTTCTGGGTACTCCTACAGAGTAACACCCCCAGGCCTCTCTTGAGCAAAACCCGTTTCCCAATCCCTCCTCTTTTACCTCACAGCCCATGTTGCTTGTCCCTTTTTAGATGTATCATCCACTTTGTATTCTCCTCCTGTGTCTTGTCCTTCTCCCACCAGCTCTTGGAAGCTTAATGACAGTAGAAATGTTGCTTAACAACAGCAGAGATGTTTATGCACGGCCGAGTGCCGAGTGTCTGTGCCTGCCTGGCTCATGACGGGAACTGAAGTGTGCCTGAAACTTACTGTGCTCTCACAGTCAGTTCCTACCCTTTGCCACTTGAACTGCTTGCAACACTCTTGTGTAAATAATTTCATAACCATGCAGAGTTGAGGGACTGACATTTATACAGGTTAAGATGCTCAGGGCCACAGAATTTGGCCAGGAGCAAGAGACCAACATGACCTAAGTTCAGATGCTTTCTCCCAACTGCTCTCCTGTGGCATATGTCACCACACTGGGCCTCCGTGTCTTCTATGTTTATTTTAATCAACATTGTTGTATCTTTTCACAAGACTTAAGAGATAGAGGATTTGGAGGAGTTGAAGGAGCAGGAATAATATGATCAAAATAAATTATATAAAAGTTTTACTTTAAGTAAGAAAAGCTTTCAGAGCCAGAGCTCTAAACTTCAGCGGCAATGCCAGTAATGCTGCTGCTGCTGCTGTGCACGCTCCCCCAGCCTCTGTTTTGCAAGTACTTCACAGCTTCTGCATTTTCTTCCAGATTCCTTAATCTTATACAAATGTTTATATTTCTTCACTTCTCCCCCTCAGTTTAAAACACTCTACATGGAAAGATGACATTTATAACCCTTCTCCCCTATCTCTCTCTATCTCTCTCTCACACACATACACACAAATACATGTACACTCTCTCTCTCACCCACACAGGTGCATTCGTGCACACACACACTTCTTTCTAATCCCTGACATCCAAAAACAACTGTTTTGGTTGTATCATAGGCCAGTATCTGTCTCCTGTTCCTGTAACATAGGCATTGGAGGATGGCTAACTGATTGACTTTGAACTATAGTTCTGAAGGCTCAGAAGTCCAAGAACACAGCACTTGCAAGGCCCTTGCACAGTTCCAGCCATGAGACAGGCAGGAAGGGAGGTGGACATGGGTGAGAGAGCATACCTTTTAGTGACGTTCATTCTTCAGAGAACAGGCCTAACCCTGGAGGGAGGCATGGATTCCTCTCCATAGCCTGATCACTTCTTACAGTTCCACTATATTGGGAAGTTAGTTTTCAGCACAGAAACTTCTTGGGCATCCATGGACCATGTACATCTCATTCTGTGCTCTCTGAGTTGCCTTAAGTTTGTGTTTTTACACTTGAGCTTACCAGTTTGAGTCTGAGTGCCTCTTGTACTCTTCTCTGGGGCTGGAGCTTAGTAGCATCTGTGTGTTGAACTTCTGGAATGGCCTCTGTGACTCGCCTAAGTGGCTCAGTTCTCATGGCTGATGCAGCACATTGACACCTGACCTCAGTTCTAGGAAGTTTTCTTAAATTTCTAACTGTGGATTTCCTCTTCATTTTTTTCTGTCCCATTTCATGAAGCCTATTATTCTCCTACTAGATTTCTTAGAACTCACCTTCGTCTGTCTCTTAAGTCTCTATTTTTAGACCATGTTTTACTACTTGGCAATCTTTTCTATAAGTTTTTAATTTCTATCACATCGGAGGACCTAGGAAGGGAGTTTAGAGCCTTGTTGCAGAAAGTACAGTCACTGGGTGCCCTCTTGAAGGAAAGGTTTAGAACACAGGGTGGCATGCTAGGATGGATGCATAGTAGGTACACAATGAAACAGAGAGGAAGGTAACCAAAAGAACACAGTGTAGGCAAAGGTGGTGAAACAAACTCACAGCCTTGGGAGGGGTGGTGGTTTTAAGGAGCATGTCCTCCATAAGCTTTGGTATTTGAACTCTTGATTCCGGGTTGTGGCGCTGTTTGAGGAAGTTTCAGAAATGTAAGCCAGTGGAAGAAAGTTGCTCCTGGGGCAAGCTTTGCTAGTGAAACACCTCTCCCACTTTCACTTTTCTCTTTCTCCTTCGTGTTTGTATTTGAAGATGTGAGTTCTCAGCTCTCTGCTCTTGTCGCCATGCCTGTGGCTTGCACTACTGCTGCTCCAAATCTCAGACCCTTATCCCTCTGGAAGCATAAACTAAAATGAACGCTCTCTTCTGTCAGTTGCCTTTAGCCATTTTTTTTTTTTTTTTTTTAATCACAGCCACAGAGAAGTGACTGGCATACTCCTATACTCTAGGAAAAAGAGTGCCTAGGATTTAAGTTTACTTCAGGTACTTTTATAGATTAAAGTCCATATCAGATCTAGGTCCTAGACAGGAGTTCAAGGTGGAAATAAGATCAAATGGCCTTAACCACGGACAGAATCCTGGTGAATCAGTAGCAGGTTAAATTCTCTACAACACATGACATTGAGGTCTTGACTGAAAACCTTCCAGTTGTAGAGGCATGAATGGGATAAACTCGATTAAACACACACAATACAGTATTATATATACATTTTCTACTTGTTTCAAATGTATATGTATTATATATACATACATATCTCTATATATTCCACATATTCTTAACAATATACATAGATGTGACCTATAGTTCACAAAGTTTTAATAAAATATGGTGGTTCACTAAAGTGATAAGAGTTTGCCAATAAAATGAAGCTGGCCTCCTAACCCCGAGGAAGTAACTAGGTCAGTGTTTGTGCATGTAGCTGAAGTCTGTGAGCACCCTGTGTCCTGATCCTGGCCACGCTGAAACTGCTCTCAAGCAGGTCATCTAGCATGCTGCAGAGATGTGAAGAAAGGCAGATGTGCGCCTCCAAGAGGGAGGCTCCCCCGGGCCTCCTGCCAGTGCAAGCCTGACGGAGCATGCCGCAGCTCCACGTCTAGCACACATATTTTCTCTCTCTCTCTGCAAAGCCCCTGGGATTTGGACTGCCTGCTTCTGCTTCTGGGCTCCTTTCTTCCCAGGACTGGTAACATGCTGTCTTCCCATCTCTCCCTGTCACTAAAGCCTAAGCACTCAGGCTCTTTAAGGCTGTTACTGCTGATCCCGAGCTGTTTTGGAAATCAGCCTGCCCAGCCCATTTCTAATAAACTCCCTGGCTCATTCTAGTCAGAAGATGAATGAGCAGCATGTGGATTCATGTTGATTAAATGAATGAAAATTTCTGTGACATTTACAAAGCCTCTGTGGTTCCTGAATGTTCTCCCCAGAGGCTTTGACTGTTTTACCTTTCCTTAACGTCTCTTTGACGTGAGCTCTTGAAAAAAGATCACATTGATCTGGGCCAGTGCCTTGCTGTCCTTTAAGACTTGGTGATAATATGTTCTCTTATGTGGTGCTTCTCAGGCTTAAACATGCCAAAAAGTTGCCTGGAGTGCTGCTGGAGCCACAGAACCACCTCAAGAGATCTGCATCTAGGTCGGGGTATTACTGACACTGTTGGGCCGCAGACTAAAACAAGTCCTGACCACTGGGCAGCTGACTTCCTGTGGATAGCTGGTATTTCCTCACCTCCCTGGGAACCAAAGTTCAAAAGTACAGTTCAGGTCTAGGCTTTTCATAGCTCAGATGTCTCCAGTAGTCTGTTTGTGGGATGTCTTCTCTCTTCAGCAGAACGCTGAGTAGATTTCCTTAAGAAAAAGAAAGGAGTTGAGGCCGTGTGATGACTCAGTGGATAAAGGCGCTTGCTGCTTACACTTGGTGACCTGAGGTCAGTCCCTGGCACCCATGTAATGGTAGATGGAGCCAAGTCTGCAAAGTTGTCTTTGACCTCCACATGTGTGCTTTGGCACACACACACACACACACACTTTTTTTCCTTTAATATGAAAAGAGGATTGGGGAGAAGAGGGAAAAGGAAGGAGGAGAAGGAAGCTAATTGTTACAGGAAGATACAGCTCATGCATATGCCAGACGAGGGACAAGCATGCGTTTATGCCATTGAATGCTCACAGCAAGCTACGTGTCTTATGGCTTGTCTGATTTGTAGGTATGTTCAGCAGGTAGTCAATAGAGATGGTGGAATTCGGGCTCTGCGCTTCTCACTGAAGACTGCAGCTGCCTGCTCCAGCACCACTTGCCTGGATGAATCTCCCTAAAAGGTTCTCTTTTGCTTTCTGAGAAATTCTTCCAAGGAGAATGCTAACTGATAGGCCCTATGCCTGATGAGCAGCCTCAATTTTCCTTATTCAGACTAAGAACTTCACCATCTTCCTAGAGGCTGCGGGACTCCCTCAGCTGCCCTCTGGCCTGTGAAAACAGAAATACACATTAATAATGTCAGAAATAGCTCACAGCAAAATGGTTTAGATGACTTGCACCGATGGAGCTCTTCGATTTTTCTAAGGAAAATCAGGAAACAGGACTAATGCGAAGGAGTGATCATATTTCTCCCATGGAATTCTTTATTTCTGTTACATTACATGACCCGTCAGGGGTAAATACACATCTGTATATAAAATATAACTGCATATAAAATTTTCTATTATTGTTTTGATATGAGAAAGCAGTACTAAGAGATATAATTACAACTATGTAAGACAGTATGAGTCATTTTGGCCTTGTCTATCCTGGCACAGTGAGCTCTGGGTTTTAGTGTCCAAGCCTTATGCAGCAGCTGCAGGTTGGGAGGGTCTGTTTTCTAGCTTTTTTTTTTTTTTTTAACTGGCAGGAAACGTGTGTTTTCAGTGTGGGGAGGTAGGTTAGACCTTTTCATGGTATTCTGTCTAGAGATATTTTCTGAGCCTCTCGTATGACAAGTCCCTACCCTTCTTCCTTCTACCTGTCCCAGTCTTGGCGAGATAGCGGCCATGTTGTAGGAGGACCTGGGTTCCTCTAAGCCCAGCTGTATCAAGAATTAGCTACAGGGTATTCAGCCACTTCTGTTCATCGGTTTGTTTCCTGTAAGGTGAGACAGTTATATGGAATTATTTTTAAATGTAAAACTTTATGAAACTAAAATTGCTATACAGAATTTTAAATTTTATGTTATGTGAGTGAGCTATTTAAATCCTTGATAATTTTCATCCAAATGCTTAAAATAATTTTTTTTAGAGTGTTGGCAGTTTGTCAACTCTGAGAACTCAAAGGAAAAAAATAGAACCCTTTTTAGGCAATTAACTGGAATGTTGGGGCCTGTCCCTTAATTATTAAGTGTTTGAGAAGAGTAAGAGAATAATGGGCAAGGTGATTTTTATATTTCTCACTTAAGAACATTGATTTTAGTGTGTGAGAACATTGCCACTTGTCAGTGGTGAGAAAGAGAGATCAGTGTCTTCATGAAGTTTTGTCAAGTCAAAACTAAAGGAATGGGAAATTAGGCCACAAGAGAGCTTGTGACTCAGTGTGCCTTTAGCCCCACAGCCTGAGGAGATTCCGCAGAGGAAGGCAAAGGGCTCTGGATGTGGTGTGGAGACTTTGGGAAAGGCTGAGCAACTCAGGGAAAGCACATCTGCACATCCATGAGATCAGACAAGCCCGTAGGATGTCTCTGTTTCTCAGCCCCGAACATGCTTATTCAGCACACACTCACCTTTGGAAGCGGTGCTTTCAGGTCTGCATGGGCGGGCGTCCCTGCCCCGATGAGAACGCACACACAGTTCTGCTGGGAATGCCATTTATTCTGATGTAGAACAGCGCCGTCCAGTTCTCCTGGAAAACCACAAGGTGTTTACATGGGTGAGTGGCCAGAAGTCTCCATTAATGACACATCACAGCATCTCAGTTTGGCACAAGTGATTGGTATAAGACCCAGCAAAGTCTTTTCTAGAAGCCTGGTCACTAGTCAACCAGAGTTCTTACTGAACATCTCCGGGAGGAGACGGAGGTTTGAGGCCGGAAACAGTTGATATCAGGCAGAATCCAACAGGATACTTATCAAGGAGGACTGCTTATTTTCAAGTATCAGGTTTTGTGTATGATCCAGGGCCACCGATAGGCTGACGATCTCAGTTGGTAGAGAGGTTGCCTTACATGCATGGAGTTCCGTGTTCCATCACCAGTACCACATAAAACTGGGTCTGATGGCCATGGCTGTAAACCGAACACTGAAGATATAAAGGCAGGAGGATCAGGAATTCCAGGTCATCCTCAGCATGTTCAAGTAGAGAACATCACAGCCAAGGGAAGTAGAGAGGCGGTTGATGCTAGTGTTTGCTGCTCTCATTTGGGTAACGCTGACTGGCTGTTAGAGTCTTAGTGTGAGATGCCTTCCATGGGTTCATGTGTGATGCTTTTTGGGGAACATGCTGGGAATGTTAGTTGGGGTCCTTTTGTAGGTCACTGGGGGTGGGCCTTGAGATCTTTGAGTCCTGCCCTACTTCCTGTCCTCTTGTTCCCTGACTGCCCAGGGAAGGTGGCCACCCATCTTACACTCATGCCACCACTCCCTCCTTGGCATAGCGGATGTTTCCTGTCCACTGTGGGCTGAATAGACTCTTTCTCCCTTAAGCTGCTGCTTGTCAGGTATTTGATCAAGGCACGAAAAATAAAAGACACACTCATTCATGTGTTGGGCAACTGAGCAAATTCCTCTTAAAGGCTGTTTTTAAAAGTTTGTGTAATTCACATGCATCATACAGCCCCATCCCAAACACACAAGTCAATAATTTTTATTGTGATCACTGTTGTACAGTCATTACCACAGTCTTAAACTTACGATATTGTTATCATTTGAAGTACAGTACTTCACAGTAAGCCCTTGGCTTCAAACCCCCAACACTGCAAAGAAGGAAAAAGATTTTTATCACCTGAAAAACAAAACCTTAATTTATGAAGTCGCTTCCATTTCCCCTCATCCTTCCCATCCTCATCTATAGTCCTAACTGCTAACCTGCATATTGCCTTTATTGTCATTTTTCTGTTCAGAACACTGCATCTAAGCGGAAGAAGTGCCACTGTGGTTGGCTTCCTTCACGGACAGGGCTGTTAAATCTTGGATTTCTCTGTAGCATTTATTCACTTGTGAAGACTACTTTCTTTGTGTGTGTTTTGTTACTGATTGGACTACTTTTCTCACTTATAAGCTGTACCATATACACACATATGCATAAAGTCTACTATATACGAAGTATACTATGAATGTGAAGTGTAACATGCAGCAATACCTCTCTCTCTCTCACACACACACACACACACACACACACACACACACACACACACACCATCTAGGCTAAGAAGCCTTACTTCGGCAGCACATGTATTAACACTGGAACAATTCGGAGAAGATTAGCATGGTTCCTGTGTAAGGATGACATGGATATTCATGGAGTATTCCCTAGATTTATTTTAAAATTTTTTTGAGGGGGGGAGCAGAGTAACAATGAAGCAAACACAGCCATGTCAGGTTTGTCTGGATAGGCATGGGACTGTCAAAATATAGAAAGTTTGAAGCTATGGAAAAAACACATGGACATTTCTTTTGAGGAATATAATTTTGAATCCTGCAAATGAAGTCCATTTTTAGAGATTAAAACAACCTACTAAAATCTGTACACCTAAAAAAACTAATCAAGAGGGAGGACTCTTGCTAAAATGCTCAATTCCTATCCAGAAAGGCAAAGAGGATGGACATCAGAAGAAGGAGAAAAGAGGGAACAAGTCAGGAGCCTGACACAGAGGACCTCTGAAAGGTTCTGCCCTGCAGACTATCAATGCAGATGCTGAGACTTATGGGCAACTTTTGGGCGGAGTGGAGGGAATCTTAGGAAAGAAGTGGAAAACAGTAAGATCTGGAGAGGACAGGAGCTCCACAAGGAGAGCAACAGAACCAAAAATTCTGAGCACAGGGGTCTTTCCTGAGACTGATACTCCAACCAAGGACTATGCATAGAGATAACCTAAGACCCCTGCACAGATGTAGCCCATGGCAGTTCAGTATCCAAGTGGGTTCCATTGTAATAGGAACAGGGACTGTCTCTGACATGAACTGATTGGCCTGCTCTTTAATTACCTCCCCCTGAGGGGGGAGCAGCCTTTCCAGGCCACAGAAGAACACAATGCAGCCACTCCTGATGAGACCTAATTGACTAGGATCAGAAGGAAGGAAAAGAAGAAAAAGTCCTTATCAGTGGACTTGGGGAGGGGCATGCATGCAGAGGGTGGAGGAAGGGAGGGATTGGGATGGGAGGAGAAAGGGAACCACAGGGGGGATACAAAGTGAATAAAGTGTAATTAATAAAGAATTAAAAAAATCCTTGCAGATTCTCCATCACAAATATAATTTCTATTCAATGTTAATATTAAAATTTCTTTTTCATAATCATTACAATTTTAATAATGCGATGAAGGTAAGAATACTGGATACGTAATGCTAAGTATTATGATGCCATTTATTATAGGTGTGTATTTAATTGTATAAAGTTTTCAATTTTAATTTTACTATGTTTTCTCCTATTAGACATAAAATTGTTATTCCAGACATTTAAATAATTATATCACTGAGTTTACTTCAAATGTGGATCCCTGTGTGAGTGTGGAGAAATTCTCACAGCACCGTGTTCTTATTCCAGCTGATTGAACCGTGTCTCATTTATCCCACTTTGTATTTCTCTTGCCTGATATAAAAATTCAATAACAATTTCTCACATCGTATACATGGTGTTATTAAGTTAAAACTCTCTACAATAAAATAATAAAAAAGTTTGCAGATTCTTGTAAAACACATTGCAGTTGAAATATATCTGTTAGACCTTACATACTGAATGTGTAATTTTTTTTTGAGGGGGTAAAAATTTAGCGCAATGTAAGTATTTTCCTTAATCAGTGAAAGTCAACCATTGTTTATTACTTAGAGCAATTGTGTAATTTTGGTGTAGACATTGGTAAGCAGGCTGTCGTAGAGAATAAGGTTCTGAGAGGATGCATGTAGTAAAAGTCATCTCCTTTCAAATAAAAATTGATTTTTTTTCGCAGAAAGGAGAAAGAAAATGTCTAACTGAAAGTTACATGAATCTCCAGCTTATTTTTTTCTGACAAGGTTTAGCACCTTTAGCACTGAAATGTGGTTCTTTCATTGGTGAGTCAGGCCATGAACGTACCGTATAACTGAAGGATCACATGTTATTGCTGTCATGGCGGGGAAGAGGCGGCCGACCCTTCTAGGACGTGCAGGCCCTTTGGCCCACTGTGAAGCTGTTTTCAGATTTTATGTGTGTAAGCATTTTGCCTGCAGGAATGTGTATTTGTTTACAACATTCATGCCTGAGAAGGTCAGGGGAGGGTCTTAGAGCTCCTGGAACTGGAGTTACAGGTGATTGTGAACCATCATGTGTGTGCTAGTACTGAGTGGGGGTCCTCCCCAAGGTCAGCAAGTGTTTCTAACCACTGAGCCACCTCCATAGCTCCTGTAGCCTACTAGAAAGTAAAGAACAACGATGCTTAGGAGGGTATAGCTGGATCTTGAGGAAGCACTATTCCTAGTTGTCTGAGAAAGCACCAGATTGATTTCCAAAGTGATTATAAAAGTTTACATTCCCACCAGCAGTGGAGGAGGGTTCCTCTTTCTACACATCCTCTCCAGCATGTGTTGTTACTTGAGTTTTTGATCTTAGCCATTCTGATGGGTGGAAGGTGAAATCTCAGGGCCATTTTGATTTGCATTTTCCTGATGACTAAGGATGTTGAGCATTTCTTTAAGTGTTTCTCTGCCATTCGATGTTTCTATTGGGAATTCTCTGTTTAGCTCTGTACCCCATTTTTAATTGGGTTACTTGATTTGTTGCTGTTCCACTACTAGGCATATATCCAAAATATGCTCAAGTACACAAGAAGGACATTTGCTCAACCATGTTTGTAGCAGCTTTATTTGTAATAGCCAGAACTTGGAAGAACTCAGATGTCCCTCAGTTGAGGAATGGATACAGAAATTGTGGTACATTTACACAATGGAATACAACTAAGCAATTAAAAACAAAGAAATCATGAAATTTAGAGGCAAATGGTGGGATCTAGAGAAGATCACCCTGAGTGAGGTATCCCGGAAGCAGAAAGACACACATGGTATATACTCACTCATAAGTGGATATTAGACATATAATATAGGATACTCATACTAAAATCTCTACACCTAAGGAAGCTAATCAAAAAGGAGGACCCTAGGTAAGATGCTCAATCTTCATTCAAAAAAGCAAACAAGACGGACATCGGAAGAGGGAGAAAACAGAAAACAGGACAGGAGCCTATCACAGAGGATCTCTGAAAGACTCTACCCAGCAGGGTATCAAAACATATGCTGAGATTCATAGCCAAACTTTGGGCAGAGTGCAGGGAATCTTATGAAAGAGCGGGGAGATAGAAAGACCTGGAGGGAACAGGAGCTCCACAAGGAGAGTAACAGAACCAAAAATTTTGGGCCCAGGGGTCGTTTCTGAGACTGATACTCCAAACAAGGACCATGCTTGGAGATAACCTAGAACCCCCTGCACAGGAGTAGCCCATGACAGCTCAGTGTTGAAGAGGGATCCCCAATAGTAGGAACAGGGACCGTCTCTGACATGAACTCATGGGCTGGCTCTTTGATCACCTTCACCTGAGGAGGAACAGACTTATCAGTCCACAGAGGAGGACAATGCAGCCAGTCCTGACGAGACCTGATAGACTAGGGTCAGATGGAAGGGGAGGAGGACCTCCCCTATCATTGGACTAGGGGATGGGCATAGGAGAAGAGGAGGGAGGGAGGGTGGAATTGGGAGGGGATGAGGAAGGGGGCTACAGCTGGGATACAAAGTGAATAAATTGTAATTAAGAAAAAAAAAGAACAACGATGTTTACACTTAAGTCTATCCATTTGTTTGCTTCATCTCAGTTTTCTCTTTTTAAAATTTAATTTTGTTGTTTTGAGGTAAAATGAAGGGAGGGGTGCGGGGAAACAGCTGAATAATTTAGGGAAAAGCAATCTGTCAATGATCAATGAAATAAAAGTAATAATAGTAATAATAATAAAAAACCCTTGGTTTTTCTATCTTATGATTTTTGAGATGGGTGTACCCTGTTCCTCTTCCTGTCTGCTGGATGGATCTGAATTCTCGAGCAGGACTCTCAAGCCAAACTCGTCTTTCTGGTGGTGGGCATGGAAGGGAAATCGAGGCTAGGAATGTGCTTCAGATACATTATGCAGCGCGTTTGGGAGCCTACTCCAGTGAAGACAGGGTCAAGGGAAAAAAAAGTACAAATAAGCTGAGTGAGTTTGCTCTGGGGAAAAAAAAAGATGACTGAGTACATGAAAGCAACTTACTGAGCTCCTGGCTAAAACAATCACTTGCTTAAAAGTACAAGGTCGGGGTGCTGATGAGACTAACGCAGAGTGGCCTGGATGTGGCTTAGCAGCAGAGGATAGGAGCTGAGTAGTGAGAAGTCACTTCCCCTTGGGACCAGTCTCATCCGTGCAAGTCACGGCTTTCTCAGCTAGTCTGTTCATTGCTTTACATCCTTGAGAGATAAATTGTGCATTTGTTAACAAGAGCAGCTGGACTCCTGTGGTTGGGCTGGGGTGAGGGTCAGCATACAGGAAGCATCGCTGACATCAGACGATCATTTCCTGCAGAGATGACTGCTGTGTCGCTTCTGTTTTCCTGGGTACATTATGGTCAACGCTGTCTTTTCATGCAGTTGGCAAAGAGCACTCATTGGGAATAGCAAATGCGGCATTGTGGGTTGTCCTTGGGGAACCTGTGCCTGCGATCTTGTCCTGTTGGTTCTCTAAGCCTGAGCTGCTGGATGTGGAAGACAAACACAGTCCAGAAGAGGGACGGCAGTGTGCTCTGCCGTACATTGATCTTTAACCTCATTAGCTAAAGTTCTGAAAAGCCGTCCTCGTTCTTTTCTGACGAATACTTAGTGGCTGACCGCTTGCTGCAGTTTGGAGGGGGTCCTCTCTCATGAGTTCAGTGCTCTGAGACAGCTGGCGTCTGTTCTGAACTCTCTTGACTTCGGAGCCCACTGTGTTTTCTGTCTAGTTTGCTCACATTGCTATATATACAAGTCCACTGCCAGATGCTGACTCCAGCGAGGTCCTGGGAACCAGTCTCGCGTGTTTTGATCTCTCTTTATTAACTGTGTGTACAGTTTCCTTTCATGCTCTGCTCTAATGACTCTTACTGCTTCTCGGCCTTCTGACCCCTTAGCTCCCCATCCCCCATCCCTGTCCTTCACCCAGACTGCTTATCTAGCTGGAATTTATTTGATTTCTCTTTTCCTTCCCCCCTGTCCTATGGGAAACTCAAGGCTAGCCACCCTTAAACATTTATAAACTTAGTTTATGCAGTGGAATCCTTGTATAATTCTGGCTTGACCCTGTCACATGCTTTTCAAACAGAACTCGCTTTGCATGGTTTAGGACTAAGAGTGTAGCCTGCCCTCCTAGTCTAGATCTGTGGACTCTGCTGAAAATGTGGGGCACAGAAGCTGACATCTATGCCTCATTTCCTGTGTTCGAAGTAAAGGGGAAAAGAACCAGGATGTTCCACACAGAATGCCATTTTGATCATGGACTATGAGAATTCTCACCTCCCACCCTGAAATGAATAAAGGGGAGACATGCTCCTAGCATATCTTTTGTATTACAGCCTGATTCCTGGATGCTTATGAATCCACTACGTTTATCCGACCACATATCTTACTTTCTTTAAAGTGGTTGGTACTTCCTTGGAATATGTTCTGATTTTTGGGACTGGTTACCATTTCTCTTGGGAGTGGCAGGAAGCTTGTTCTTATGGACTGTTTAGCAGTGTAGGCGGTGGGGAAGGGAAGAAAAGGGGCAGACTATGAAAGCCTCTTTAGCCCTTCAGGGGCAGGAAAAAGGAAGGCAGTTTCCAATTTCATAAGGAAATTTGGACAGTGTTTGAGAAGGGAATAAGAAAAAATACCCAAATGTAATTTTATAGCCAACTTCCCATGTCTTCATGTCTGCAGGATAACTTGTGATCTTCTAAGTCCCTTGCCATTCAGTTTGCTGATGTTCCAAGAGAAATAGGAGGAGGGCTGGGAAAATTCCTCTCGATGGTTGGGCTACGCGAGGTTTGCTGTGTCTTTTAAAACTGAAGCCCAGTTGTACAAAAGGGATATCAATTGTGGTTTGTCTTTAAAACAACCTTTCTGGGTAAACAGAACGGAAAAATCCCAAACAGAATTTCTGCCCCTGCATGTCGTATGTGATAGTGTTATCAAGGTTCTGGGCCCAGTGGATGGGCCCAGTAGGAGAGCCAATGGCGGTAAAGATGGTCCTTCAATTTTATGATGCAAAAGTGATCTACACACAGTAAAGATTATATTTCAGCTTTTGAATTTTGTTCTTTTTCTAGGCTCAGGATCTGAAGTGTGTTCCTTCCCCCAGGGATGCCAGGGGTGCCAGTTCCCAGACAGTCACCATTCCTAACCAGGCACACCTGATGCTCCGCAGTGAGCTGCATTGCTAGGATGTTTGGCAGATTAAGCACACTGAGTGCATTTTTACTAACCTTGTTTGCATTTTAGGATAGGTTTAACCCAATAAACCTGCTTTTGAGGTTCCAGTGCTGTAAACTCCTGGTGTTGGAGTTAACAACCCTCCCTGCCATGCCTTGCCCAAGAGGAAAGATCAGGAGAGCAGCTTCGAGAGAGTAGGGAGGACTGGGACTGGACCTAAGCTTTTCTTTACCTGAAATTGCTATATACCAGGCTGTCCTTGAACTCAGATCTTCTTGCCTCTATCTCCGGGATTAAAGGTGTGTTTGTATTCCAGCCAGATCATACAGACCTAGAAGGCCTTTGGATGTGATCTCGTTGCCGGAGCAGCCATGCTCTGAATTAAATTCCCTCTACATTAGGCATATGTTCTTCTCTTCACGGTTTGAATAGGTATGCTCCTCATAGACTCACGTGCTTGGATGCTTGGTCCATGTGGTGTGGCATTAGTCTTGACTCATTGAAAAGGAGAAGGAAATGATTGTTAGAGTGGAAGTGTGTTCCAGGGGTGCTGACCCCTATATCCAGACACCTCTCTTGCTCCTTCTAGCCAGAGGAGTTAGCATACCCACAATGTCTTTCCTCCCCATGATAAGACTCCAGGGCCTATGCTAACACTACACCCTCTGTGTTGATGGTGATCTTGTTAGCCCAAGGACACAAACTATGATGAATAAAAACTTGTGTGTTTGGATGAAAAACAGAAATAAAAGGAGGGCGTGTCTGCTCCTAAGGGGTTGAGCTTTTTATTATAGATGTAAAGGAGAAAACAGGTAGAGGCAGAGACATCTGGAAGAGTCCAGATGGGGACATCACCAGCAGTCTGAGTTGGGCTATGTGAGGGGAGGGGAAGGAAGGAGAGAGGAGAGCCAGGAGCCAAGAGGACAGGAGGCAAAGAGACCAAAAAGGAGTGGGGGGGGGGTAAAAGGGCACCTAAGCAAAATGACTGGGTTAAATAGAGAAGACTAGCTTGGTTTGGGCAGCGCCGCCTCTGGGCTGGAGAAGGCTGGGTAGGGGCAAGGTATGTCAGCCACACCCTGTAGCAGGCAGGGACTGAGGGATGCTGGGAGAACCTGGGGCCATTGCCCTTTTTGGTGTGTTAAGTAGGTACCTTAGCCAACTGTCACAGGTTTGAGAGCTAATGGTTGTTGTTAGCTAAAAGTGAAATTTGAGGTCATACGGAGATAGGGTTAAAAGAAAGCTTATAGTTTAGTTGTGGGAGTCTCCTAATCACTCCTTGTCTGTTCCCAGTCACTGATAGGAGAGTAGAGATCTGAACAGCTCAGCCCTGTCAGGTGTTCTGTACACGAGGTTCCGATAAGGAAGAGCTGCTAGTATTAGATACGTGAAGA